>JAPYZI010005243.1:0-10880 GCA_030523105.1 Ophioninae sp. A BG-2022a
TGAAATTATTCACTAATCTTTTTCAACATTCACGAAAATTGGGTTGAAGAAATTCATTCACGAAATTTTCCTCAACCCTCCAAAATTCTTCACCACTTTTCCTCAACCCTCTAAACGTCTTCACCAATTTCCCACAACTCTCTAAATTTCTTCACCCAATTTCCTCAACCCTCTATCTTCGATATTCCAAAATTCTTCGCGATTTCGAAAATCACCTGAGCTTTTCGATATCACCAGCAGGAGGATCGATCGGCCTTCCCCCCTCACTTGTCCTGTCCATCACCGAAGTTTCAACGAGTCGCAACATTTCATTAGGCACGGTCTTTCGTCCGTAAGAAAGATGGGGATAGAAGCGACAGAGATGGTCACTTTGGTTGGTCGTAGCAACCACGTTGGTCGTAACTCTATAACATAAGCGTGCCTGTTGGTGGCAAATTTGCGGATGCGTGCAATTGGCATAGACTGTGCCCTACGTCGTCGCTGAGCCACCATTCTCGAGTCACGAATGTGCCCGTATGTCAAGCCTATTCCTATATAGAATGATGGATGTATAAATATATCCAACCCACATTGGGTCCCTTCGTGTGTAACTTGGTATACCAACAATACGAGATAGCTATACTTGGCCCAACCAATCCTCAGCTACAGCGTGAAACGGTTAACTTAATATAGACGCGGTTGGAATGTGTGCCATCGACGACCTCGAGTCATCTTCCCTAGGTCAGTGCTAAATCCTCCCGCAAAACGAACGGTTACACACGAGACTGCAAGTACATTCCTATACGTGTGGAGTTATAAAACGTGTATGAACGAGTGTTAAAATCGAGTTCCATCGACGAGAGCGACGAATCAACGTAAATTTCGTTTTAATTACCAACGCGGATACGTGGCTCGAAAAATAATCGAAATTGAACCAAGCTTGCTCGTTGCGAAATATCATTTTTTCATAACAGTGAATTACGATATATTTTGAGGGCCTGCCACTCGAGGCCGCCAAAAGATTATTTTAGATGAAAGGATGAAGCGCGGAGTTGAGTGTTCCTCTCGCTGTTTATATATTTTTTATAAGTAGTTGTTCGCTAGGGATTAAAGGGTAATTGAAAATGTTGACGTATATTGTGCTGCGTTGATATTCTGGTACACGTACAGGTTTGTACAAAAATATTAGACGCCTTTATTTTCCATTCAAAAAAAATCGTAACTGTTATTTTAACTGGGCTGTTTCAGATCAACGGAATATTGATTTAAAAAACAAAAAATTGTACATTTTTTTTTTTTAATTTTTATTTTTATTTTTCCGAACTTTAACACGTGTTCATATGTTTGGATTATTATAAGATGCTAGATAGTTTTCCACATGGCTGTACTATATATATGTATATATAAACCAAATATTTATTTAAAAAACAACAAGTGGTAAATTTTTATTAACAATGTGTTTTTTTATTTCTCCTAACTCTACACGTACAGGTTTGTACAAAAATATTAGACGCCTGTATTATTTTCCATTTAAAAAATTCGTAACTGTAATTTTAATTGGGCTGTTTTAAATCAACCGAATATTGATTTAAAAATCAAAAAATTGTCGATTTTTTTTTTTAAATTTGTATTTTTATTTTTCCTAACTTTAACACGTGTTTATATATTTGGATTATTATATGATGCTAAATAGTTTTGCATATGTCTGTAATATATATATATTAACCAAATATTTATTTGAAAAACAACAAATAGTAGAATTTTGTAAAAAAATAGTATTTTTGTTAATTCGGTTGATAGTTTTGCGCAGGGCTGTATGTATATATAAAAGTACGAGAAATTGCATCCTCTAAGCTAAGACCTTCGTTCGCCAATGTCGTTATCGGCAATCTCGGGAGCTCTGGACCACGGCGACATTGAAACGGAAGAGGAAAGAAAAAAATAAAAGAACGAGAAGCGGGCTTATTCTTCCGGGTGCGAGGCGCGAGGGTGATGATGGACCGCAAGGCCGGGAGGACTCGTCCTAAGAGTTGGTGCGAGAGAGCTAGAGGGCTAGAAGAACCAATGAATAAAGAAAGAGAGAGAGAAAGACGAATTGCGAGCTCTTGGCAGTTCTCTTAATTCGAATTACGACAGTTACGAGCCTTGTTGGACGATCAACAAATCTCTTAATCTCGCAGATGAAATTACCGGAGTGGGAATACACGATTGTCTCACCTCGTAGCCTTTACATATTCGCTATAAATAAAGAACGTAAAAAACGTGAATTTCCGTCGTTTTCAACAATCATCATTCACCAATATTTCAAAACGCGATCTTGGATTCTTTTTTTACGGAATTACTCGGACGAAAGTTGTATCATGTGAAAATTAAAAACAAAGTCAACAAGGGAAAATTAAAAACAAAGTCAACAAGGGAAAATTAAAAACAAAGTCAGCAAGGGAAAATTAAAAACAAAGTCAGCAAGGGAAAATTAAAAACAAAGTCAATCGATTTAACTCCAATATACGTTTAATCCATTCAATAAATTTAATCCCTTCGACTTAAAGATCATGATCATTCGATAAATTTACCGCCTTCGCGTTAAATTCAATCCCCAAGAGCTTACCATTATTTTATAAAAAAAAAAAAATCTTAACACTTTTTACGTGAAGGAAAATTCTCATATCGAGGAAAGTCTTCGTCGTATCACTTTCCAAGCTCGTGAAATCTCAATCAAAATTTTACAATTTTCATTCGTGTTCAATAGAGTTGGAAGAAAGTTCAAATTCCATTACAATTTCGATTGTGTCCTATAATTAACTGCGTCTCCATTTTCAAACATACAAACGAGTCTTTTTTTTCTTTCCCCCCTCTCTTCCTTCCCTTCACTTTTCCTTCGTTACAATTCACCAATTTTCCAATAGTAAGTGCAGAGGTCGATATTACTCTAAATCTAAACTATCGATCAAAAGTCCAGTGGCAGTTGGGTAGAAAGCTCCTCGGGTTCGATTCCGCTTAGAACTGAGATCTCCGGTCACATCCTATACAAGGATATCGCGCTCACTTGTCAGCGTGGAAAAAAAAACCAAAAAAAAAAATTCTCGAGCGTTTCTCGATTCGAAGTGTCTGTGGGACGAATCGGATACGAATGTACACGTTCGATCGAGGAACAAAGTACTATTGCGCGTTACAGTTGCAGCTGCAGTTACGATTGCGATTGGCAATAAAATTAACGATGTCATATATATAGATATATATATATATATACAGGGTGACCGGAAATTCGACCTATTCCTTCAAAGGGAGTTATAGTAGAGGTCATTTGCAACAAAAAATGTCCCATCAAGTGGGGTTCGAAAATTGATGGTTATTGAGATATTAATGTTTTTGTTTTCTGAAGAATTTTATGACTTTCCGCCTAAAATAAAAAAATTATGAAAAAATACGGTATTATAAACAACGATTTCATACTTTTCTGAGAGACCAAGAGTTAGCGATTATTTGAAAACAAATTTTGCATCCAAATTTTACATAATCTGAAAATAAAAAAGCCATTTCTTAAAAAAAAATGTATGGAACTGTGCGTAAATCGGTAACTCTTGGTCTCTCAGAAAAGTATCAAATCGTTGTTTATAATACCGTATTTTTTTCATAATTTTTCATTTTAGGCGGAAAGTCAAGAAATTCTTGAGAAAATGTAAAAACATCAATATCACAATATCCATCAATTTTCGACCCCCAATTGATGGGACATTTTTTGTTGCAAATGACCTCTACTATAACCCCTTTGAAGGAATAGGTCGAATTTCCGGTCACCCTGTATATGAAAAGAGAAGTCCAACGTAGATTGTTCGAAGGGGCAAGTCAACGTTGCGGTGCCCTGGTTCTTTTTAAGGAAACCCGACGAGAGGAGTGAACTCAACCTGCCCACGTCGCAATTCCTATTGCACCTTCTTGCCAAAGTACGATCCCCATCGATGTGAAAGACACCTCGTACCGTACCTGTACATCTGGATGTAAAAGGGAATTAACGCTCGTTTCTAACGGTAAAATCATCCATTAGAGTACACAATGTCTTTCGTAGGGAAGATTTCCCGCTAGGAAATCTCAAATTCTATTTATTCCTCGATATAACGCTAATACTATTTAATACTCGACGAACCTCGCGCAAGGACGTTTCTAGGATTTTTCTTTTCTCTCTCGCTTTCTCTCAGCGCTGACAAAGTTACACTAAAGGCGTTTTTTTTTTTTTTAACATGCTGCTGATTAATTCAGCTTAATCCACTGATAAAAACGATCGTTGAATAAAAAAAACAAACAATACGAAACCTAAAATATCTTAGAACGAGCAAAAGAGAATTGCGTTTCGATATCTCGTAGGAAAAAAAAGGCGACTATATTTGCTGATTGTTTTTTTCGTTTTTCGTCTCTCTCTCTATATATATATATATACGAAAAAGGAAAAAAATAATCAGCAAACTCCGACGACCTGATAAATCACCAGAATGTTTTCGAGCGACGTCCAGTAACGGAGACAAAACAAAATAAAGCCAGAAATAAAAAGTCAGTTGATGCTGATATGAACGCCAGACTTTTAGGACCTCCTTATCCAAATTTTTACATACTTGCTTTTCTTATTTGTCAAACTGGGTGTCGTTGAAAAAAAGACAGCTTTTTTTCCTTCGATACGAGAAAAAGAATTATTTCATTGCCAGCTAGAATAAAGAAATATTTTGCAATTGAAAATGGGAGAGTTCGAGGGAAAACATCGAACTCCGAAATATTTCTTTAGTTTTAATTATTGAAAAGTTTTAATTATTGAAAACGGATTTAAATTTATAAATTTTCCAAATAACCAGAAATCAGCCTTTCTATATGATTTCTCACGTTTCATCTCATATGCGGGGACAAGACCTTAACGATGAAAAATGATTCGCTTTTTTTCGCATATAAAAATGCTTTTAATCCTAATACCAGAACGTTAGGTAATACAAAAATCGATATTGTTTTATAACTATGAACTCGTTTTTCCAACACAGTGATACTTTAACATTGAAATATTAGGTGTAGTAAAAAGAAATTCATTATTATCTGGAGTCAACCAATCACAAAAATGTCAGAAATGGATTATTTTTATTGCATGGATTTCTTTTTACTACACCTAATACTTCTTCGCAACCCAATCAAACTTCAATGAAAGTGGCGCTATCGCTCACACCGTTTACTAGCTAAACTCTCGTTTCGTCTTAATCCGCGTATCCGTTTTGCCCCCGGTTGTTGTTTTTTTTTTGTTTTTTTTTTCACCTCGTTGTTGTTTTTCTTTATCATGTAGAGGACTACATGAAAAAAAAAGAACAACAACAACGAAGTGACGCAATTCAGACGGGATTACCTTTACCAAAATACCAACCGTTCGTGCGTCACGATTGATTAAAGCGTCAAAAGATCCCACGATGAGGAAACACATAGGTAGGTATAGATAGACGTATATCAGTTATACACGTGTATTTTCGCGTCGGTAATAAATATTTGCGACGTTTGCCAGCGGCGCTCCGTCCGCCACCGCATCAATGAACACCGGATAGACGAGAACTTAATTCGTAAGGACACGCGCGATCCGCTCGTTGTCGAATAAAACGAAACAAATGAGGGACATTAAGCCTGTGTGGATTATGCACGTGCCGTTGGTGTTGCATTACCGCCACTAGATTGCCACCACAAACGCAATCCAAACTTCTACACGTTCGTCCACAGGCGGTTTGACGAACGAAGTCGTTATAACCGATTCGAAGTATTTCTAAGAAACTGTCGATCAACCGTACCGAAAAACAAATCTTCGCGATGTGTCACTGAATTTCACGAATTATTATGCAAGCTGCACGGAAACTTAGGGTATTTTAGTACACTTTACTATTCGTACAGCCTATTGGGTAAAAGCGTGTACGGTTATATTTATTCGTTAATATCGTTGGAGGCTGGATTCGATCGCGAACAGATAGGGAATAGCTTCCAGCATGATGCTTCGGTGTAATAAATATTTTTATTATTTATATTGATTTATTATATTGATTTGATTATTCGATTAATTCGTTTGTAACTCGGGGCTTCAAGATATTAGGTAGAACGATAAAGGTATATTAGTGAAATAGAGTATTCAACCAATTACTCATCGAATTAAGAAATGGTATGGAAGATTTTTATATTTTTTAGGAAAAAGATTATTTCCATGAAATGGAACGTGGAGATAATTAAAGATTTATGAGACTTTGAGTTTGACTTTATCGATAATCCAAGATCAATCAAGTTTACACAGGACAAATTTATCGTCTCTTCAAGAGAGGTGATCTAGTCATCTGGAAAGTTTACGCGCACACTTTCCCGAGCAAGACAAAACGCATTTGGATATCCATAACTTTATCAAGACGGGATGACCTCAAAGTCACCGGATAACCTTTATGTTATGAATATCCATAACTGTATCAGCACCGGATGACCTCAAAGTTATGAATGTCCATAACTTTATCAGCACCGGACATAACCCCAAAGTTATGGATTACCATAACGTTATCAGCACCGGATGTAACTTCTAAGTTTTTACTGATCGTTGAGAGAGAGAGCTCAGGCGTTTCATGTTTCTCATCGCAATGTTTTTGAGATATTCCTATCTCAAAAACATTAAAATCTTTTTGGAAAAGAAAGTATTAAAAAAAAATAGAAAGTTTTTTACAAACCCACCAAATTCTTCACTCAGGCCTTTATAACTTCCATTCGGAAGTTAAATGCTGTGCGCACACTTGCCCCCAATTCCTCTTCCAAAAGTTGATATCCATCGAAAAACCCAAAACGTCCCACAGCGTTTGAAAAAAGTATTAAAATCTTTTTGGAAAAAAAGTATTAAAATCTTTTAAGAAAAAAAAGTATTAAAATCTTTTTGGAAAAGAAAGTATTAAAAAAAAAATAGAAAGTTTTTTATAATCCCACCAAATTCTTCGTTCAGGCCGTTATAACTTGGTCCATTCGGAGATAAATTCAGTGCGCACACTTGCCCCCAATTCCTCTTCCAAAAGTTGATATCCATCGAAAAATCCAAAACGTCCTGCAGCGTTTGAACTTTTTGTCATTCATCGATCGGGTAATGAAGGAAGAGATAAGGAAAAAAAAAAAAGTGAGGTTACAGGGTGCACCGACATTTGAATTCGGATTTTACGAGCTCTCTCACGTTCCGTCGCCGGAACTATAATTTTTCGAAGTAAATACACGGATGTACGTAAGGTACGATCTAATCGCGGTGAACGGGTGCATCGGTCAGCAGACGAGTTTTAAATTGCTACACACGAGAACACACAATTACACATATAGACACAGACACGAAGCTGTGAATGTTAAATGATTCGCCTCTTAATGGGCCAACTTCCCGGACACGACGAGTTTCACGGGCAATCGTCAGCTGCGACAATGACATTGCCTCGTGTCCATACCGCTGTTCAACTGTATATTGCAAAAATGATTGTGCACCACGCCACAGAGGAAAGCTGAGTTGAGCCAGTACTTATGTATATTTGAACCCAATGTGCGCATTCCAAGTTTCATTTTTTTCACAACGCGTTGGAACCCTTCAAATTTCATCTTTTTCCATCGAAGCGGGATAACACTGAAATCTGCCAACATTCAATGACACAAACGATTCAAGTAAAAAACAACTTTTCTTTGAAAGAATTTAGACGACGTCAGAATTTTGATGATTTTTTATTTCACCTTAATTATTTCTTTTTGTATCTTATTGAACCAAGCAACCCCAAACAAACAAACCCAAACGTAACGAATTCATTGTTTCATCGACTAATTGACGTTAATATAACATATATTTATATATATATATATATATATATATGTATATATAAATAAATAACAATTTCCCACATAGTCCAGAAAAGTTGATCGACCCAATAAACTGTCATTATTCTTCGAATCACGTTTGTGTCAAATTAATTAACACTTAATCGAATTCAATTCTTATAGGCTGCAGTAAATGGCACATGATATATTGTTGTTGTTTTTTTTTTCTCTACACAGCGGGAATGGAATCCTATTAAAAGCATTTGGAGTGATTGGCGATACGCGCCTCGAACGTTTGATGAACGAGAGAAAGAGGGCCCGATAAAAAGACGAAGAGAGATGGCGACAGGAGAGAGAGAGAGAGAGCGGGGAGGGGAGAATGACGGATGAATGCTGGGTCTGTCGTGAATCGACGTTGACTGCTGCTATCCACCAGCCCGAATTTACTCTAATGAGCCACCGCGTAGTTTGATTCTCAACTCTTATGACACGCGATTTAAGCTCTATATATTTATATAATGTTTGTCATAATAATATAATAAGCGCAATAATATAACAATGGTGCGTATGGGCATGTGTGCGAACGCACGCCAAATATAGGATGCCTACACTCGTGACAGGACAATACGACACGCGCAACTGCAATTTTCATTCATTCAGAAAATAAAAGAAATGGAAACGCGATGAATTATTTCGAACATCGTTGTTCCAAAATGTTATCGATCGAACTTCCATCGATTAGCCCATTTTAATTATGACAACCCAAACAAACCCAAACAAACCCAAACTAACCCAAACAAACCAAAACAAACCCAAACAAACCCAAACGAACCATTTTCTCATAAATTCGTTTCCGTATTCGAAAATTGTTGTTTTCCATCGATGAGCAAGTTGGCGTAGTAAAAAGAAATCCATTGTTTTCTGGAATCAATCAATCGCAAAACGCTCGCGAAAGTTTGTTCAGTACAAAAGCCATCTATTGGAAAACATCATGGATTCTTTTTACTGCACCTAATGCATTTCGTGAAAATTGGAAATCTCGATTTTTGACCTTTCCAACTTCAGGAATTCCAGATTTCCGGAAGTTCCGGAAGTTTACTCAATTTTTTTTGTACTTTTTGTGATAATAGCTACGATTTATTGAAAAAATCGTGGATTTCTTTTTACTACACCTAATGAATGAATTCGTGCATGTTTTCGATGTGTCATGATCAACAGGCATTTCCTCGCCAAGTCCGTTTATTATTTTTTTTTTTCTTTTTTTTTTTTCATTTTATTTTTCTGTTTTCCACGCTTGAAAAAAAAACCACGAAGGATAACCTACCTGATTCTTGCAAAAACTCGCGAGGACTTCGGTATTCAACATCGGTACTCGGATGGACGCTCGTAGTTCAAGATCGCGCGAGAATTTGCGCAAAAACTCGTGCACGCGAATATGAACGTCTTTTTCTCTCCTCGTTCAATGATACGCGTGCGAACATCCACTTCAACGCGTTATTTGCACTCGCACGCGTGTACTTTACGAAGGAAGAAAGAAGGGGAGAAACGAAGATCAAAAGACGATAAGGTGGCAAAAAGTACTCCGAGATTTTCCGAGATTATTGAATGCACGAACACACGCTGGAAGGCGCCGCAAAACGTTTTTTTTTTTTCTTTTTTTTCTTCAGGTTTGCGCAAAATATGCAGCAACCTTGTCCGCGACGTAGAAAACGAAGAAAACCAGGTATCCAACTGGGCGACATCTCACTCGATAATAAATAATCAGTGAAAGTCGTCCTCCCCGTCCTCGTTGCAAATTCCATTACCTTGCGGGAACTTTAAATTCGTTGAGACTCGAATCACTGGTTCGTGGAGAAATATTAGTTGTAGTAAAAAGAAATCCATTTTTTTCGTCATCAAAGTAAAAAACGACGAGTCTTCCGAAAAGATCCACGCTCTGATGGAACTGAAATTTTGTACAGACCTTCCGATCAACATTCTGAGGCGCTTCCTAAAAAAATGTTTGGCGGGTAACGATAGTTTCCGAGATATTGAATTTTGAAAATTTACAAACAACTTGAAAACGTTAAAAATAAAAGAAATAATAATTTTTCAAAGCGGCAAAAAAATACAACAAAATTAAAAGAAAAGCTACGTAAAAAATTAAAAATAAAACATCAACAAAAATAAAAAAATACAAAATACAAATAAATAATTAAAATGAAAAAAAAAAGTAACATTTTATTAATTACCGAGAATCGTTTAAGGAATTGTTTCGAAACATAAAAAAAGGCGCGTGCAAAATTGCAGTTTGATCAGAACGTGGAACTTTTCGGTTGTTTATACAAACGACGAATCAGCAATGTTTCAACCGTGTCTTCAACGCGAGCGGATTGACAGGCGCGGAAAATGGAATCTCCAATGTTGGATAAACTGGATAAAACGATACAATGTTACTCGACATGAATAAACATTCGAACAGAAGACAAAACTGATTATCATTTTATTTTCTGGTTCCGTGGTCAGATGAGAGTGCTGAGATTCCACTCGTGGACCTTCACCCCGCGAGACTCGTGCGCAGGTGAAGCCTTGCACTCGTCCAACCGATCTTGACTCTTGTGCTATGGAAAAGCAATTGCACTGTTCTTGGAATCATAAATATCATCTATGCCAAGAGCTCTGCGTTTTTATGTAGAAAAAAAATATTTTCAAGCATTTCTATTCACGATTCGCAATTTATCAACAGGTGCTTCAATCATGGTCTCCGAATTCCAATCCGTTAAAAATTATTTGTAGATTCGTATATAAATGTTGTCCACATCGCGCAATAAGTCGATCGATAATTGCGATAAAGTTCGAAACCCCCTGTCCAATCGAGTTGAAATTTTGCAGCGACCTCTCTTTCAACATCCTACGAGAATCCCTAAAACGATTTTTGTCGACTAGCGATAGTTTTCAAAATATCCAATAAAACATTCAAACGGTAAACTTAAAAATTCGATATCTCGAAAACTAACGCTAGTCATCAAAAATCCTTTTGGCAGTTCTATTAGAATAACAAAATAAAACTCTGTACAAAATATCAGCTCGATGGAGAAGGTTTT
>JAPYZI010005244.1:0-12307 GCA_030523105.1 Ophioninae sp. A BG-2022a
AGTGGGTCGAAGATTGTTGAAGAGAGGCTCCATGCGTCGTTCAATATAGAATGCAGAAATTTTTGTAGAATTATCCGTGATTTGCCGTGAGATGTAACAGTTGTTTCCTGTGTGAAATGTAAGATAATGGCATATACTCCATCTTGCCAGTTCGAGCTATCCATTTTACCCTTAGGATAAGGGTAAGATCTAATTTTCCATAGTTTTGCCTCATGACTCGAATCAGCTGATTTACCAAATATTAATTGTTATAAGTAGAAGTTTAATAGTTTAATAAGATATCTTTTATGACTTATATTTGAACATGTAAACATTAATTTGTCATTAAATGAAACCTTCCATCTTGCCCTCCCCTTTTCTTCCGGCTGCCTGTCCAGCGTTAGACTACAGATGGCAGTTGAGACGGAACTTTTCTTTTTTGCTTTCCTCACCTAGTGCGGCCTTGGTCAGGGCTGCCAGGGCTTATGAGACGTTACATTTTGGTGGTATATTTGATTTGTTAGGCGCTAGTCAGTGCAATACTGACGAATTTTCGTATGAGGCGCAAGAGAAGTGAATCCTCGACTAGAGACCCGATGGAGCCGGAAATGCGGGTATTCTCGAGGTAGAAATGGAGGTTCTTCCGACTTACTTGATCGTTATCGCTTTTATTCGTTACTCCGCCAGATAACCGCCTTGCTCGCACTCACACTTGTTTGGGTTTTACAAGACTTCGTTTAATGGAATCTTACATTTACTAAGTATAGTGTTTTGCAATTTACTAGGGTACAATGATTCGGGGATTGAATAACGCCTGATCGTCTCGAGGTCTGGTATCGAAGTCACCTCCTGCCGTCGATCCCCTATGATCGAACCCCGATAATGGGGATCGTAAGCCCTACCGCTGTCTGTCGGTATTCGGCAAGGCTAAGTCGTCGAGGACCGCTAAATTAAAATATTCCCGTGACACTTTATACTAAACGATTCGAAAGAGAAAACAAATAGCTTAAATAAAAAATAACAATTACGAAAGCAGAATGAATTTATCGACAAATATTTTACCGGACTTGAAATGGTGGAAAAATAATTTAAAGAACGGAGGCAGCCAAATAAAAACAGGCAACTTTGAAATAATAGTATTTAAGGATTCATTTAGTTCTGGTTGGGGGACTACAAACAAAATTCATTAAACGCGTGGATTTTGGAGCTATCATCAAAAGCATTAAGCATTTAAAGCGAGCATCAAAAGCATTAAAGCATATAAAAAGCTTTTTGCGGTTACGTTGGCATTAGAAACCTTTGCAATCAATCTCGGTAATTGTGGGATTCTGTTTAGAGTTGACAATACGACAGCGATATCGTATATTAACAAAATGGTTGGCACAAAATTCCCAAAATATAATGTTTTGAAAAGGCCGATTTGGCAATGGGCAGAAAAAAGAAAGATTTTCTTATTTGCTTCGTATATAGCGTCCAGATAATACAGACGCCAACGCTTTGTCCCGAAATAAAAACGAAGACACAGAGTAGGAGTTAGGATACTTTACGTTTAAAGGAATTACCAAGAAATTTGAAAAATTGGACATAAATTTATTCGCGTCTACTCTAAATTAACAATGTAAAAGATTTAGTCCTTGGCGGCATTGTCCCGGCGCAGAGGAAATTGACGCGTTTACTATTAAGGGGGTCCTCTAGTTACTCAGGTCGAAAAATCATTTTTTTTATGAATCACATCTGCAACATGTGTAGAAAATGTGTGCCAAAGGATTTGTCGATACTCGAAGTGGTTCACAAGTTCCGGCCCTGGAACGGAGCAGGTATATGGAGCGCGCGCCGCACATGCATTAACTTTTAAACGCGTTTTTCTGGAAACACCATTTTGCGAAACGGTAACCACAATATTTCAGAAACTACTGCACCGACGTTGTTCAAATTTATGCAGCATCTTTAATTTGTTATAAGACAGCGATTGAACTAGGATTACTATGATTGCTTTGATATTTTTTTTTCTACGAGCGAAAAACTTAAGAAAAAATGAGTAAAAAATAGAATGTAAATTTCAAAAGTGTATAAAAAGGTCAATTTTTGTCATTTAAAATTCACTTTAGGTCAATCGCTAGTCTTAACTCCGCAGATTAAAATTCCGTTTGGCTTTTTGATTTCCGATAAGCAGAACAGCCGCAATCTTGGTCACTGTCAAGCACCTCTTTTACTTGATGTCTTTCTGTCGGCCACTATAACTTGTATTCTAGTATATATTTTGACTGCACAGAATTTGTAAACCTTATTAAAATGTTAATAAAGATTATACAAGAACAATGAGATAGATTATTTCGATGGTGTGCCAGTAAAAAATTATTGAAGAAGCCGTAAACAAACAGCCGAGAAACTAGAGGACCGCTTTAATAGGTCAAACATATATTTTTTCGTCTTTCCACCCTTTTTTCTGATGCTCCGAGTATTGACAGAAATTAAATCAGACGGAGCCACAGGAGTCATTGTGGTACTAGATTGGCCCAAACAACCGTGGTATCCATTATTTCGATTACTACTTATTAGTGAACCGATAAAATTTAATCCAAATCATGATTTGTTACTATCATCGTGCAGGAAAAGCCAAATGACAGAGTGGCTTTCCTGCCTCTAATTTTAACGGCAGGGCAAGTATCTGCAAAGCATATTCCAGAAAAGATGAAAAGAAAAGGATAAAATAATAGAAAAAGGGCAAACAAAAACGTGGCAAATATAAAAAGGAACTGGCTAGTAGATATAGGGGGAAAGAAAGGGGAGTGGAAGAGCGAATGAACAGGCACAGACACGGGACAGGGGGGTGACAAAGAAAGAGAGGATGAGAACGTGGGTGTCTAGAAGGTGTGATAAAGGGACAGGGAAGAGGCATTAGTGTCAGCGTTGCGACGGCTTGTATATTTACCGCGTCATCCTTCCGGCACTACCACCACCACCGGCACTGCCGTCACCGTAACAGACAGGTGTACGCGGGCATGCGAGCAGATACGAGCATGACGAGAACGCGCGAAGTGCGAGGACTGCCACACCGCACCGCCAGTACAGGTTCTGATACATACACGCATATATAATTTAAGACGCGACCCCGTTGTCACCACTGTGAGGCGCAATCGCCCGCACAGTCGAGCCAGGACTCTCGTCCAAATCCCTCAGCGCGTCCTCCCCCCCCCCCCCCCCCCTTGCGTGTGTTTCGCGCTCTTTCGGCTGTTCCGGAGACAGTTTGCGCATACGCTTTATTAATGTCCTCGAGTATATGCAAAACGTAATGACGCCCACCGTATCGAGTGAACTCTCAGTCAGCTTGAGACACCTGGGATTGGGTTTAACAAAAGGTTAATGTTCGCGACGATGAAAAATTCGTTTTTTTTTCGCAATTTCCATCCCTGTAGCGTTTAAAATAATAGGGTAATAAAATATTTTCATAAGTAAAATTGGTTTAAATTTATAGAATGGTGAATGAAAGTGTTGGTCGGCCGAAAACCGATAGGTTAAAGCATCGCTGAATGGACCGATGGGCACAAATTAGCCCAACGTATAAAAATCGTGGATTTACAATTTTTTATCATTTCTTATATGCCAAATTTCTATTTTTAATAATAATTAAACTCAATATTCGACCATATTGATACACGATTACACGAGGTTAATTAAGTAATATTAATTAATACGTAGAAATTATCTTATTTTATCAATAGTAATTTTTATATATCGTATAAGTAATAACCAATAATTATTATAATGAGTATAATTATTATTGATTAATGAATCGTTAAAATAAATCCTTCTTTATCTTATGCAATTGACTGCCAAACGCGCTCACGCCGTCTCTTTATTTGAAAGGGCGTGTTACTGAAATCGCTTCAGCGTAAATCTAGATTAAACATTTTCAGAATTTGCAACAATTTATTTCCATTCGTTCTGCAAACCCCAACATTTGCAGAGCTTGTTTTCCCATAATCGATTAAATTCATATAAAAATATGAATTTAACATATAAAATTGTTCACTGTGTAATTCAATATTTGTAAACAGAAGTATTGAATTACTCAGTGAAAAAGTCGATATGTTAAATTCAAGCATTATTGCTCTATCAAGAAATATCATACCTTAAATGTCCAAGAATATTGATTTTTTAGAGTCCATCTGGTGTCCATCTATTTCATATCCATCTAATACCTCAACCAGGCATTGTTGGGCAAAATGATAGATTGCTTTGTCTATTGTTTTTAGGTATCAGGTTGCTCTAATTTTTTCAGGGTGGTTTCCCGAGAATAATGGAAAATTGATGATGATATCTTCGTTTATTGATTATCTCAAACGGCCTACGTACGTTGATGAGACAATAAAATAGGATACGTCAATATTTTATTATCTCATTGATGCACGGTGCATTAGAGAGGTCATCTACTTCAACAGCCTCGATACATGCAATACCAGATGAGAACGATGAGCACGGAAATCCTATTGAAGAAATCGGCCTTTTGGCAGTAAGTTATTTTAGCTTTAAGGCGGTATTACTGTTTCGAAACTTCAAAAATTCGATTTTTTTTGCTTTTTCTTATTATTTAGGGTTTTGCGATTATGTATGCAAAATATTATATTGAAATACGTAGAACTTCCATAGTTACAGAGTCTCAAAGGCTGCGGTGCGTTAGAGCGCGCCAGGTAGTCCAACGGTCCAACGAACGGGCATCTACTGTAGCTACAAAGGCGCGGACTGCCAAAAGAGAAGCGAGTGCGGCTCAATACTCATTTTTCGAAGCTGGGGAAGGTGGTCTGTATGGTCCCGGTATAGCTGATTAAGGCTAAGTTACTAAAATCAGTCGTCATCCACCGTACGTTCAGCCGTATTAGTGCTAAATGTATGGCAAACTTCGAATGCGTTTTTCTCAAAACGACATTTTTCAAATCAGGCGCACGTTTTTCTCATAGACTATTGGACCGATCGACTTCTGTTTTTGCACATATTTTGAGAGAATTATCATCTATAGTATGGTCTAGATTGATACCGGTATCTTTAATATTTTTGCCCTGCTTTCATGTTTTAGTTGACAATTTATCGGGAAAATGAAATGTTTATTTTCAAACTACTGCGACAGCGATGAAAAATTTCGTACTTGCTTAATTCTAGTTCAGACGATAATTACATTCATATAGATTTGAAATTTTTTTTTTCTTTCAATTTTTTCAGCCGACTAAAACCGCCACAACATGTGCGCCTGATTGGACGGGCATCGCATGCCACGACCTGCATAACAGCGCATAACTCGTGTAGATTTCAATAAAGTATTTCATAAAAATTTGTGTTATTAAGTAAAACATGTATTATTATGTGCAAAAAATTCCGGCACGGTAGGCTTGATAGTTTTCGCAAAATAAATTCCTAAAAATCACATTAAAAACAAGCTTCTAGACGTTAATATCGCCTTAATAGTCGACGACTAGACTTTTCAATTGCACGTTCTTTTCTGCGTCGGTCTCTCTCGTTTTTTGACGCCATTTCTCTCTCGTTTTCTCACAACGCCGCCACGTTTTCTCCGAAACGAGGGTGACTGTGATGACGCTGTCCATGGCCTCACGCCAGGTTACCTCTCCACTTTTCGTCACGGCATGTTTCGGTCATCTTTGATAGATTGATGCGCGCTCTAAGTGACGGACGCGACACATCTGTAGTGTGAAATTATTAAAAAAGTGGAGAGGAAATCAAAGAGGGAACGAGATATTAGAGCTACATGGAACGCAGAACAAAATTAACTCACAATTGGATTTCGTTACTCAAAGAAAAATATTATGTCTAGTTGTTTTTTTTTTACTATTTTCTTATCATTAATTATTCGTAAGGGAACTAGTGATATATATATATATTTTTTTTTATCAGTTGTACCACCCCATAGACCCTTTGGATTTTTACGGCACTTCTCCCTCCTCTGTTCCCTGTTTTTTCCCCCACGTGGATTCCCCCTGACCCCCCCCCCCCCTGCGGCCGCTGCCGATTTATGCCCTCTATACTGTATTCACCGTGCTATTTCTGGCACGGGCATAGGGACCTATGTCAGTACAGCCGGTTCCAAGTTCACCTATCGGCCGCGGAACGAGTTTAATCGAAAAATTCCGAAGAAAAATCTCGTCCGCTACCGTGGTTTGAACCCGGGACCTCCCGATCCGCTGGCCGCTTGCTACGCCTTAACCCGCACGGTCAGCGGATCAGTTCAATAAATAGATATTAACCGTTTCGTCAAAAAATAAATCATAAAAATGTGCCTTTTTTCACACGAATTAAACCTACCCTGCCGTTAAATACCAAGGGTCTTAAAACAAATATCATCAAATATTGAAAAGTATCAAATGGAAGATGAAAATTATATTTATGGTATAGTAATAATGAAAAAATATAAATGTTAACCCACGATCGGGCATATAAACTGATACAAATAATACATTTTATTCGGCATATTGTTATTTTTTGTAGTATTCAACAAATATTTTGTCCACGTGATTGGAACAATAATTTCCAGTATTCTACAAAAAGTAAAATATTAAGCGTCATGGTTTACTAATAACTTAGTAATATTTTTCTCTACACGCCGAAGATTCATGCTGGGCGTGTAATTAAATTTATGCTATTCTTTTAGCGAACTCTATCTGCTGAGAATTTCTATCTGTGTGCAATGCATGTACGGTTCCTTCTCTGTATAAGAAAGTTACAATTGGTCAATAGCGAAATGGTTACCATGCGAGCGTTAGTTCGTAGTTGAATACGTGATAAGTAGGTTGAAATCGCGGCATCAACGATAAAACTTATTCACAGATAATTGTTTCCGGACCATTGGAAATGATTAGATGATTGTAAAATATTGTTGTGAATAGTTGTATGTAGGGGAAGGTAAAATATTGTTGTGATTAATTGTATGTAGGGGAAGGTAGGGACCCTTCGTACGGTTTTTACATTTTTTTTTCATCGCGACTATTGAATTGAAAATGAACTGATTGCATATATTGCTAGTATATTTATCTGCGATTCATTTTTAAAAAAATCAGGTAATTATATCTTATATTTCTTGCACTTTTATGACTTAAACTCAATCTAGAATTCGTACTAATGTGCCCCACGTATGCGGTAGCTTCATATAGTGTCGGGGCTTTCCTCGGACGCTATGGGTATTTTGTACATTGCGAATTACAACTGCAAATAGAATAAGTTTTTTAATTATTGGGGCAAAAAATAATATTTTTAAAAAATTTTTAATTATTTACCTTTTTTCTAGTTAACAAAAATGTAATGTCTTTTGTTCTAGTCTACAAAAATTAAATTATTTATTTTCTACTCAACAAAAAATTCTTCGAATAATTGATTATTTCTACCTTCATAAATTCTACTTAATACAAAACTAACTCAAATCAAGAAATCAATCATTTTTTAGAATCCTTGGTTCAGATTAGCACGCAGACTAGTAATAAGATGAGGACACTATTGAACACAAATATTTGAAAAATCGACTGAGAAAGTGAACAGTTTAGAAGTTCTAGAAGTACAAACTGTTGGTGGCTTCGCAGCGGGTAGAATTATTTTAATGTCACTGATATAAACTGTTTGCGTCTCTTCAATATTTAGGACAACGAATGTCCATGATAGTCCTGGTTTCTTTCTTAGGTAAGATACTTTAAATTAGGTTTGACTATAGCAACTAATAACTTTTTCTATGTAATAGACTACAGACATTTGCTTCGCGAACTTGACTAAAATAAAAGAGCTGTCTTTTATGTTTTCTGGTATCACATCAATAGCCAACTGTCTTGTGTCCATTACAAAATCTTCATAATCGGTTTTTTCATCTATGATGGAAGCTTAAATCTCTTTCAAACGAATATCTGACCCTTCATATTCTGATGTATCACTCTCTGTATTTTTAGCTTTCTTGTTATAAAATATACATAAAGACATCGGTATGGGGCACCTTTATACGCGTACGAATGTGCCCTGTGTGGTTATGTCCGAAAGTGCCCCATTAACTAAATAACAATGAAATGTAACCTCTTTTATTTACAATATGCAAACGTGATAAATTAGTTTTTGAAAACATATCTGAAAGATATATACTACCAATTGGGAACAGATTGTGTAGAAAAAATGATCATATTTAATGTAATCATTCACGAAAACTTTGATGAACAAATTACTTACCGAGTGCAAGAACAGGATGTTGCTTGTCACTTCGCTCTCACCGGTATGAATGGTGTGAAACTATATTGACGTATTGGCAGCTAGGCCACTTACGCATACAAAAAAAATGTTCGCGCTCCTTTTTGTTTGTGTGCTATAACTTCTGTACGGATGTGCCCCGCGTACGGAGGATGCCTATATTGTAAATAAATTGTATGTACAATCCAATCTTCCAATCAGAAACGTTTTTTGTTTCTTATTGGGGGGTTTCTTATTGGGAGGTCGGACTGTATATTGTAATTTAATAAAAATGAGACATTAAGAGTAATAAAATATAATGAAGACTGGTCAATAATATGCAAGAAGAGTGTCTACTTCACGCGCATACTTCTTATGCATGTGAAGTAGACACACATATACGATTTTATTTAGAGATATATGTATTTCGATTGGTAAAAAAAAGGTTACGTAAACTTAAGTATTTAAAATAATTAGAATTATTGTACACATCGTTTGGAATGATTTTGATTTAATAGATTTAGAAACAATCTAGATCAAATTTAGGCAAGAGTGGGTTGAATTTATAAAAGTTATGTTACACGGAACGATTTTTTGCAATTTATAGAAATAAATTTACGAACAAAATACGTGCGAGTTTTCATACTGTAAATTTATGAGAAATTCATGCTCCATATAGTCAAATATCTCTTAAAGTATATTGTATAAATGTATGGACATACCTCCAATTTTGTACACATTTCAAACATAAAGGATAATAATAAATACGGTGAGTTATTATAAATTTCACATAAACAATGTATTGAAAATCGTCATAAATTTATATCCATTTCATAAAAATGTTATTTCATTTGAACATTCGCAATCGGGATATCAGCAATATTCTTCAATTAATTAATTTCCTGATTTTTATCATTCCGATTTTTTTATTAACTATACGCAACGTTCAATCAGGTTCAACCAAATGACTCGTAAAGTGATAATCCACATTCGCGTAGAGGCGGTGGTACAATATTAACGCAAGCCAGGAACATAACGAGATTACAAGCGACCTCGGCTTTTCTGTATGGCTCAGCGAGAACGCCGGAGCCACGCAATCATCGTCACGAAAGATTTCTTGTCTCGCGTGGTGAGACGTGTAAGCTCCGAGGCGGGTGCACTTTCCGCGGTCCCTCGCGACCGAGTGATGAAGCGAGTGCGGAGTGAGGCCTATTTTTGAGCATAGAGCTTCCGAGCGACGAACAGCCCACGTAGATCTTCCGACACATCGTTAGCGCGTCAAGAGACACCGAGCAACGAGCGATCTTCCACATCCAAAATAAATCCGACATGAGCTCGTAGGCATGCGGTTGTACTTAAGCTCTCAAGATATATATATATGCGGCCACCCCCTCTTAAAATTGCTTAGGGGGTCATTTTGGAAAAACTGCGATACGCTTTCGAAATGGTTTTACGAGTCCTCTTCGAAAAAAAATACGGCGTCCATGTAAAAAAAAGATTTTATAGAAAAAAATTGATTTGTTTTAAAGAAATATAAAAATGGAATTCGGCACTCACAAAAGCACAGTTGAATAGATTTTGAACACGTAAGACCCGAATAGATGTCCTTGAACAAATATTATCATACAGAAACATAATATCAAAAACTAGAAATCGAATGTAAATTTACATGACAGGTCCATATTCCGCCGTTGCTCGGGAACAGCGACATCGTGAACGGGGTAGGCACTGAACATTCCGCTGCTATCTTCTTGTCGCAGCTGTCATAGACCGGCAAAAGTGGACGCGCTGTTCGAACCTGTCGTGTTTTGACATTTCCAATCTTAACGTTTTGTAAAATTCTTCAATCTCGACAGGACATGTTCGAATCTATCCCATGTATCATAGACGCATCATTGAGAGAATTTCTTTAAACTCTGTCCGCAATCGGGAAAGAGATGACAGCATCTCGTAGGGATACCGTGTAAGCGTAGATGAAATAACCGAAACATCTTCGGGGTTGTCCCATCGGTTGTCGACGAACCATTTAGATCACTGATTTCATCTCTGTTCGCGACCGGGAACGAGATGAAGTCATCTCGTAGCAATCCCGTGGAAACGGATGAGAAATCAAGGACAAACTCGACGGCACAGCTGCCAGTTTGTCCCAAGGGTACCGAACGAATTATTGAGCAGATTGATTTCATCTCTGTTCGCGACCGGGAACGAGTTAAAATCATCTCGTAGCAATCCCGTGGACACGGTGATGAAATCAACGAATGGCGTATTTACAACAAATATATTCACAGGCGTATTTACAAAAAAAGTATTCGCAGGATTGTACTTTAAATCAAGACACACTGTTGCCATTTAGAAATGAATAATTTTGGCCAATATGTATATTTAAAATATATCAATAATAATGCTTGCCTGTGTAACGAGTAATTTTTATCATGAAATTGATTTTTTAACATGTTACTACATAGTTATGTTTAAAAGGCAATCGAACAATAAACATTTTTCGTTCCATAGACAAATATTAGTATTTATTTGATATATATATATATATAAAATAAATACTAATATTTGCCTATGGAACGAAAAATGTTTAGTGTGTGTGTGTGTGTGTGTGTGTGTGTGTGTGTGTGTGTGTGTGTGTGTGTGTGTGTGTGTGTGTGTGTGTGTGTGTGTGTGTGTGTGTGTGTGTGTGCGTGCGTGTGTGTGTGTGTGTGTGTGTGTGTGTATATATATACATTTTCCTTTCGCAGTGGTGACGAATACACATAAATATATATAGACGTATAACATGCGATAAGCGCACAGTAAATTGTAACTATTTCAATACACTGCTAATTTATTACTTCTTGGTACAAACAATTTTAAACAAATCTTTGGCGACCTATTTTTTCCATCATTTAATCGAGTTTGATAGCTGAAAAAACATTCACAAATGTTTAACCCCTTCATACATTCTTTCATTACCTCGTTATGGTTATAAATCTTAATGATAAGCTAATACCTAAATAAATTTCAGTTTTACAGTGATGCCGAATACATATAAATGTGTATAGAAGTACAACGTGAGATAAAATCACAATAATTTATGAATACTTTAAAACTTTGCTTATGTATTACTTTTTTTTTACAAATAGTTTAAACACAACTATTTGCGACGTATTTTTTTCCACCACCCAATCGAGTTTAATAGCTGGCAAAACTTTCACAAATCTTCACCCATATCAGACATTCATAAATTTCCTCATTATCGTTATACCGTTATTCTCGTTTTTATCCCGTATATACCTTCTTCAGAGAATATCCAAATCTGCCTCCTCGCTGCACTTGGATAATTATAGTGTAATGCGTAGTAAATTTTTAAGACCAAGTCGATGGCATTTAGAGCAGTCTGCACGCAGTACTGTTGGGCTTCGAGTATCACGTACCCGTCTTCAACATTTGTCAGTGTTCTTACCAATGCCGGAAATGGCTGGAAAGTTTCCTTCCTTGGCGAGCCTAAAAAAATTTTAATATAAGCGATATTTAAGCATGTTAACATTTTAGATGCCATTTTTTTTAATAATGATAAAGATGAGAAAAGTTATCATTGAATTCAATTCAGTAAATCAAAAAAGGAAATGGTCAATTTGAAAATCTTTAATTTATTATTTTTTAAAATTGGATTGCTTTCATTTTATTTAATTTGTCGTATTTTAATGTACAATATAAATTATTTGTATACATATCGGCACTATAAAAAAGGATTCTTCTTGACCTTCAAACGTTGAGACTTTTCGTTTTTTTATTACGCTTTTTTTCGCTCTGCGAGTACCGCTGGTTTCCACCGGACTTGTGGCGACATAATGCTTGATATAACCCGAGTAGAAATATTGTCAGGCTGGCCTGATATTTGATCCGTTCCTGATCACGTTCTAGTACGGAGGACGTACTTAAGGTGAGCCTCAGTTAGCCTGGTGAGGTTGTTGTCAGGGTATAATACAGATGCCTTACGTAAGGCGTTCCTCAAGTTGCCTGATCGAGTTAGTGCCAGGGTATAATCAGGCATTCGGATGTACTATTTGGTCCAGTTACCTGATCCAGCTAGCTTCAGGCGATGGTCACGTAACTGGACCTACGGCTTGGTTCA
>JAPYZI010005245.1:0-10870 GCA_030523105.1 Ophioninae sp. A BG-2022a
AAAATGGATTGTATTCGGAATTAAATTCTCTTCTAGTTGAACCTAAAAAACCTTAAGAAACTTAAGGTTAACCAACTTTTTAAACAATCTAAAGTGAATATCTTTTTCAAATTAAATGAATTTTTTTTCAATTCGCGAAAAATTGTTGTGTTTTTCACTTTTTGTTGAATTTTCTTGGTTTAACTAGAAGCTATATTATTCAGAAATAAACATTTTTTATTCAGAAATAAACTTTTACCAAGCATAATACGACATATATCTTCATGAAAAAATTTGAGAAGACTGTTGAAATATACAACAATAAATCCTGAAAATTTCGTTTCAATCGGATATTTCTTTTCTTCCCAAAAAAATTCTCGAAAAAATCAATTTTTTTGAAGTCTCTAAAGCCGGCTCCCCCGTTAAGTAACTCGAACAATTTTTTTCTATTGTTATTGACGAAATAAACAATGTTTCTTGATAACTAAACCGTTTTTCACTTAATTTTCCTTCTGAAAATCTTTCATTCTGATTTTACGAGATTGATAAATATTCGTAACTTCAAACTTCGGAATAAATATACTTGTTTTCAATATTCGTGAAAGTTATATTTTTTAATTGAAAATATACTATTTCAAGAATAACAGAGCGTAGGTTTTTTGCCGTATCGCAAAAATCATAATGTATATGAATTTTTCAATGAAAATTGGCGTTTTTTTTTCTTTTTTTTTCTAACTGTTTTTTTCGATGTATTAACATTTTTTAACGGAGGAAAAAATGATTGTATTACTCGGAACTTAAAATTTCGAACTTGGCAAGGTTTGCGTCCATAAATCAAGTAGAAAGCAAATAGCAACAAATTTTCGGCGTGGGGTCCGCTAGACCTCGCGTGTCCGTTACGTGACGTACACGAGGTGTGACTATTACGGGTTAATATTTCGTTTACCCAAATATTGCAAATTCAACTATTTTGCAATAATTTATATTTAATATTTGATTGATATATAAATATCGCGAAATATATATTTTACAATAGTTTATATCTAATATTTCGTCGACACAAATGTTACAAATAAATTATTTTGCAATTATTATATGAAATCAAAAATCAAATATCGAATAATAAAATATCGTCTCATCGTCATCAACGTTCGTGTAATGATTCCTCAGTAATTCGAACTAAGAAAGACGATTTTACAAACCTAACCTCCAAAAAGTCGAAAATTTGTATGTTATTTTTATTTAAAAAGACGAGTTTAGGAACCAGCCCCCAAAAGTGGAGAATTTGTATATAATTAATCTCAGGAAAAACAATTTTTTTTCAATGATTTTCAATCCTTTTTTCAATAATTCGTTTTTTTTTAATTATTCGTTCTTTTCGAATTTCTAACGGTTCTATCTTTCAACACTAAAAAGTCAAAAATTGTATTTTCGTGCAACAACAAAATTTGTTGTTATTATCTAAATATGCATTTTTTTATTTTTTAGTTCGGACGAGATAACAAAAATGGCCATACAGAAATAGAGGGCTTGTATAATAATAATAATAATAATAATTTGTCAATTACGATTTTTCAATGAAAAAGAGTCAAACTTGACAAGCTTCTGACTGATCGTGCATAATATATCAATATCGTTATTTCGATAATCGCAATTTCAAAAAATATATTAAAATAAAGTTTTTTTCGAGTTCGAAAAAAATAAAAAATCGTAACTTGACTGATCGTGCATAATATATCAATATCGTTATTTCGATAATCACAATTTGAAAAAATATATAAAAATTAAATTTTTTTCGAGTTCGAAAAAAATAAAAAATCGAAACTTGACTGATCGTGCGTAATATATCAATATCGTTATTTCGATAATGGCAATTTGAAAAAATATATTAAAATTAGGTTTTTTTATTTTTTAGTTCGAACGAGATAACAAAAATGGCCATGCAGAAATAGAGGACTTGTGTAATAATGACAATAATAATAATAATAATAATAATAATAATAATATTTTGTCAATTACGATTTTTCAAATAAAAAGACTCAAACTTGACAAGCTTCTGACTGATCGTGCATAATATATGAATATCGTTATTTCGATAATGGCAAATTGAAACAAATATATAAAAATTAAGTTTTTTTCGAGTTTGAAAAAATCGAAGTGAAAATTCGAATCGAAATTGTAAGAAATATTTTTAGTTATTTCATTGAGGGCGAACCTGATGTTCCTGTTGGGAGTAGCCAGGATGAAGCCTGCGAGCGATGTCCACGTGCTTGTTTTGCATGTAAGGCATTTGCATCTCGTCGGTAAAACCGCAGTGCTGACCTTGATGCTGTTCCTGAAGGAATACCATGTGTCTGGGGTTTCGACCGACTGTGGCTGGACAATCGAAAAAAAAACACGTGAAAGAGCGACAGAACCTCAATGATTTTCGAACCCAATTTTTTCGGAGCTTTTTTAATAATAAATTCTCAACCCAAACAAACCTAAACAATCTTATACCCTAGAAATTAGTTTATTTAATAATTTTACATTTTTTTATCATTATTCGCAACTCAGTAGCCTAACCCCTTAAATTTGCCAATGTAAAAAAACGACAATTTTTTTATTAAATAATCGGAACCCGGAAAATGTATTTTTGTTAATTCATTTGACAATTTGTTTTAATAATTTATGATTCATTTTGTTTAATCGTTGGAAATTTAGAAAATTCGTGATTTGTTTATAATATACTTTTTAAAACGCTAAAAAAATGTTTTTCGAATTGAAAGTGAATATTTATTCAAAAAAATGTATTTTTAGCGAAAAAATCTTTTTGTGTATTTATTCAAAAATAGTTTTCACATTATTTCAAATATTTTTCAAATCTGAGATTTTTTCGCTCACTTTTTTTTTATATTTTGAATATTTTTCAAAACTACAATTTTTTAATGAACACTTTTCGAAATATTCGTGCTGATAATTTTATTTGCACAGTTTTCAAATTAATCGTTTGATATTTAGAAAATGTAGAAATTTGTTTATAATATACTTTTTAAAACGGTAAAAAAATATTTTTCTAATTGAAAGAGAATATTAATTCAAAAAAATGTATTTTTAGCGAAAAAATCTTTTTGTGTATTTATTGCAAAATATTTTTCACAATATTTCGAATATTCTTCCAATATGAGATTTCTTCCGCTCACTTTTCAAAATATGTTGAATATTTTTCAAAAATAACATTTTTTTTGCACATTTTTCCAAATATTTGAAATTTTTTTTTTTCATGTTTGAGATTTCGATTATTTTTCGAGCTGATAATTTTATTTGCACACTTTTCAAATTAATCGTTTGAAATTTAGAAAATGTAAAAATTTGTTTATAATATACTTTTTAAAACGCTAAAAAGATATTTTTCGAATTGGAAGAGAATATTAATTTTTAAAAATGTATTTTTAGCGAAAAAATCTTTTTGTGATTTTATTCAAAAATAGTTTTTACAATATTTCGAATATTCTTTAAATACGAGATTTCTTTCACTCACTTTTCAAAATATTTCGAATATTTTTCAAAAATAACATTTTTCCAAATATTCGAAATATTTTTTTTCCATGCTTGTAAATATTTCGATTATTTTTCGGGCTGATAATTTTATTTGCACACTTTCCAAATTAATCGTTTGATATTTAGAAAATGTAGAAATTTGTTTATAATATACTTTTTAAAACGCTAAAAAAATATTTTTCTAATTGAAAGAGAAGATTAATTTAAAAAAAATGTATTTTAAGCGAAAAAATCTTTTTGTGTATTTACTCAAAAATAATTTTCACAATATTTCGAATATTCTTCAAATATGAGATTTCTTCCGCTCACTTTTCAAAATATGTCGAATATTTTTCAAAAATAACATTTTTTTTGCAGATTTTTCCAAATATTCGAAATATTTTTTTTCCATGCTTGAAAATATTTCGATTATTTTTCGAACTCATAATTTTATTTGCGCAATTTTCAAAATAATCGAAAAACATTTTTGTTTTTCGGCATTTTGACAAAAGTTTCTTTCTTTCATTCAAAAATCCGTAATTTCGTAAATTCACAATTGAAATTTAATCTCGGATAAATCGATTTCGATTCTTGTGAAATTCCCTTGTCGAGATGAAACTTTCCAGCGAATGGAACACGACGTATCGTAAATCCGAATTGGAGCAAACGTATTGATCGGTTCGCGAAGTAAGCTATATATAAATGTTGCTCCATGGAGATTGCTCCATAGAGATTGATTTAATCCAGGAAACGTACTTGTAAATAAATTACAAGTATGAATGTGTCCAACCGTGGCTCCACCTTAATATCGACCGAAATATATTTTTCATAACTCTGCTCGCTCGGAAATTCCATTAAATTAGAATTTGAGGGGGTTGAAAATTAAAAATTAAAAAAAAAATAAGATCGCAAAAAAAAAAATGAAATTGCGATATATATTTTGCAATAATCATTAAATTGGTCAAATGAATATTAGTGATTTTTTATTTCATATAATTATTGAAAAATAATTTATTTTTAATATTTGTGTCAACTAAATATTAAATATAAACTATTGCAAAATATTTATTTGCAATATTAATTTTTTAATAAAAAATGCACATATATAAACAATTGCAAATATTTATTTTCCAATAGTAGGATATAAAATATGAATTATTGCGATATATATATATAGCAATAGTAAAATATGCGATAGTTATATAAAAATCGTAATAAAAATGACGTCTGAAATCCAAATTCTGTCTTTTTTTCGAACGTTGACAATCGAAACAAAATTCAAAGAATTGAAAAACGGAATAGACGTTAACTCACACAGTGGCACGGTGCAAAATTGATTCCAGCCAGGGTGGGCATGTTGATTATTCGTTTGCATGCCCGGATGAAGATTTCCCATTTTCGCGAGTGTTCCACCAGGCCTCGAGTGATAAGGACTCGGTCCATTCTGTCATGAGGCAATTTATATTTTTGTTCCTTTGTCTTTAATAAGTTGCATCGATTTAGGGAATATTTAGTACTATTCAGTAATGATTTAGTAAAAATTCAGTAATGATTTAGTAAAAAAAATCCGTACTATCCAGCAACGATCTAATTCAAATTCAGTACTATTCCGATATGATTTGGTGGAAAATTCAGAACTTTTTAGTAATAATTTGGTACCAATTCAGTATTTTTCAGTAATGATTCAATGAAAAATTCAGTACTTTTTAGTAATGATTTAGTGGAAAATTCAGTACTATTCAGTAATGATTTTGTAAAAATTCAGTACTTTTTAGTAATGATTTAGTAAAAATTCAGTACTATTCAGTAATGATTTAGTAAAAATTCAGTAATTATTTGGTTGAAATTCAGTACTATTCAGTAATAATTTAGTACAAATTCGGCATTTTTTAATAACAATTTAATGAAAAATTCAGTACTTTTTAGTAATGATTTATCGGAAAATTCAGTACTATTCAGTAATGATTTAGTAATAAAATCAGTACTATAAGGTAAAGATCTAACTCAAATTCAGTACTATTCGAGCATAATTTAGTGGATGATTCAGTACTATTAAGAAATGATTTAGTGGAAAACTCAGTAATTTTCAGTAATAATTTGGTACAAATTCAGTATTTTTCAGTAATAATTTAACGAAAAATTCAGTACTTTTTAGTAGTAATTTAGTGGAAAATTCAGTACTTTTTATTAAAGATTTAGTGCAAAATTCAGTACTTTTCTGTAATAATTTAATGAAAAATTCAGTACTTTCTAGTAATGATTTTGGAAAAATTCAGTACCATTCGGTTATGATTTAGTAAACATTCAGGACTATTCAGTAATGATTTTGGAAAAATTCAGAACTCTTCGGTTATGATTTAGTAAAAATTCAGGACTATTCAGTAATGATTTAATAAAAATTCAGTACTTTTCAGTGATGATCCAGTAAAATATTCAGTACTATTCGGCAACGATTTGATTCAAATTCAGTATTTTTCAGAAATGATTTAAGGAAATATTCAGTACTTTTCAGTAATGATTCACTAGAATATTCAGTACTATTCGACAACGATTTAATTCAAATCCAGTATTTTTCATAAATGATTAAGGGAACAATTCGGTACTTTTTTAGTGATGATTTAGTGAAAAATTCAGTACTTTTCATTAATCATTTAGCAAAAAAAAATCAGCACTATTCAGTAACAACAATTCAGTCATGAATTCAGTACTTTTTAGTAATGATTCAGTAAAAAATCAGTACTATGCGGTCATAATTTAGTAAACAAATGAATAACACTTCGTAACAATTTCAGTACTCCTACTTACTAATAAAATTCAGTATTACTTAGAAGGCCCAAGATTGTTCAATCGTACATTATTTATTGAACAATTCGAAAATAATGAATCACCGATTTACCAAAAACGATGATACATGAAAATTTGAAAAATAATGGCGGTTTAAAAAAAAAATATGAATTCGCGTAACACATCAATAAAGTCCGAATAATCGAGGACCTTGTTCAAATCTTCGAAAGGCTAACGAGAGGGCTAACCTCACCTGATAAGGATGCCACTTTTGGCCATCGGAAAATTCAGCGATAACGCAGTAATCGCTCGTTTCGCGAGGGGACGACTGATGTCCCGAAAGACTCGCCGGATTACCGTGATTCGAAAAGTCAGGTGGATAGCCCGGATTCGAGGAGCCCGTAAATCCTCCCGCGCACTCGGCCTGTTTCCTCAAAACCTCTTTGGTCTTATCGAACGTTCGATGCTGGTGCTGCTGCTGGTGTTGGTGCTGCTGCTGGTGCTGGGCCACCGTCATGACCTGAAATCGATAATCTAATATTAAACCAACGGGCCTCGGTGAACGCGATCCTCACTGATGCCCGATACACTTTGATTTTCAACTAAACCCCCGCCAACCTCCAAAACAAATTCGAACAAAAGGAAACTAAATTCCCAAAATAATAACATCGATTTCGTTAAAAAAAAATTCAAAGACGAGGAATGTCAATCTTTAGAAACGAAAATCAAATTCGTAGGGGAGCGAAATACATTCGAAGAAAAAAAAAAGTAATTTGGTGAAACGATTAACTAATTCGAAAAAAAAATCAAATTCGAATAACATTTTGTAAGCTTTGATATCAATTTTAAAAAGTATGACAAATTTTGGAGTAATCGTGAAAAGTAATATTTGAGAAATTTTGAAGAAATCGTAAATACTGGAATTTGAGAAATTTTCGAAAAATTTGAAAAAGTAATATTTGACAAATTTTGAAAAAATCGTAAATACTGGAATTTGAGAATTTTTCGAAAAAACATAAAAACAAAAATTTGACAAATTTTTGAAAAATCGCGGAAACTAAAATTTGACAAATTTTCGAAAAATCGTAAAAACTACAATTTGACAGATTTTTGACAAATCGTAAGAAATAAAATATGACAAATTTTGCAAATATTGTAACAAATAAAATTTGACAAATTTTGAAAAAATCGTAAGAACTAAAATTTGTCAAACTTTGAAAAGATCGTAAAAACAAAAATTTGGCAAATTTTCGAAAAACCATAAAAACAAAAATTTGGCAAATTTTCGAAAAACCATAAAAACAAAAATTTGGCAAATTTTCGAAAACCCATAAAAACAAAAATTTGACAAATTTTGAAAATATCGTAAAAACTAAAATTTGACAAATTTTCGAAAAACCATAAAAACTAAAATTCGACAAATTTTCAAAAAACCGTAAAAACTAAAATTCGACAAACTTTCAAAAAATCACAAAAACTAAAATTAGACAAATTTTCAAAAAACCTTAAAAACTAAAATTCGACAAACTTTCAAAAAATCACAAAAACTAAAATTAGACAAATTTTCAAAAAATCGTAAAAAATAAAACGTGAAAAAATTTTGGAAAGATCCTAAAAAGTGAATTTTGAAAAATGGTAAAAAGTGGAATGAGGAGAAAACTCACCCTCGGCGAGAGAATCGGTTTGGGATGATTGGTGGATGGTCCATGGGCGCCCGGAAACCATGGATTGATTATCCGATTGCCGGGATTGAAGGAGGAGGGGCTGCCGGGCAACGAGGAGAGTGTCGCTGCGGCGACCGAAGCTGAACAATTTAGGGGATGATTTAGAAAATTTGCCGATCCTGTTCCAGGCGAAGGTGATATATTGTCAGGGACGCCGTTGCTACCGCAACCAGGACCACCGACGCTCGTGTTTCCGCCCGCGGACGCTATCGCCGTTTGTAGTATCGTTTGCCTCGACAATTCCCGGCTCTGTTCTCTCATTGCCTTTCGCAATCGGGCCTCCTTCGGGTTGTACACGTAATCTGGTTTGAATCATCCGCGCGATTTAAACATTTGAAAAACCCGATTTTTCGCCTCGTTTTCACAGTAGCCCGCCCCCTTAACGATTTTACACATTTTTTTCCAAAAATAGATCCGAATACATGAATTTACAAAAAAAAAAGAAACATCGTAAAAATGATAAATTATGTTAAAAAACATTTATAAATAATAATAATAAATACCTATATTAGGGAGACCCGTGAGTTTCCTTATTTTTTTTTACTGATTTCTTATCAAAAAAAGAAAATATATGAGACGCCATAATATTAAAAAATATAAATAAAACGAAAAAAAAAAATTGAAATTAAAATAAATAAAACAAAAAACAAATTGTAATTAAAATGAATAAAACATAAAAAATGAAATTAAAATAAATTTTTATATATAAATGAAACGTTCTGGTATTAAATTCAATTCCCATTTGAGTTTGTCGTAAGATTTGTAATTCCTAGCACGACGCATTATCCAAAATCGTCCTTTAGAATCCATTTTCGATCATTTTCTTATCGACGTCCGGGTCCAAAAAAAAATGATTTTTTAAGACATTCAAAATGGAAATCCTTTGAATCAGTAGGCATTTGAACATTGCGCATGTTAAAATTATTAATCATTCAAATATTAAATATATTTGAATAATTAACGATTCAAAAATTAAACCTATTTAAACAATTAACTATTTAAACATTACCATAATAAAATCATTAATCATTCAAAAATTAAATATATTTAAATAATTAACTATTTAAACATTTAATATATTTAAATATTTAAATAGTTGATTATTTAAACATTTAACATATTTAAATGTTTGAATAGTTGATTATTTAAACATTTAAATATGTTAAATGTTTGAATAATTAACTAAATCATTAATGATTTAAACATTAAACACATTTATATTTAAATATGATAATTGTTTCAAAAATTAAGCATATTTATATAATTAAGCATCCAAACATTAAGCTTATTTTTCTCACGCCAAAAATCAATTGAAAAGTCTCGATTAAAAAATAAGAAAAAAAAAAACTGTTCCACGATTGCCACTCCGTATACATATTTGATCCCGACTCCCACCCGCGCAAAAAAAAAAAGTACAATAGAAAAAGTGCAGCACTCGTTAAGACTTCGCCTTGTCTGGCCAACGGGAAGCATATCGATTTTAGCTTTGAGTGAGCCGCAATGAGAATAAGCAAAGCGGTAACTCATTTATCGTTGCTCGCCCCGCGAAAAATTCCCCGACTGTTGAAACGTCCCGCGAAAAATGGAAAAGAAAAAGAGAAAGAAAAAAATAAGACGAGACGACGGTTATCGATTAAGGCGGAAAAACCATTTACAAATTTGAAAAAAAATGGATTGTTTGTTTTTTTTTTCATAAAGTGATTGTTCAATTTCTTAAAAATGTAGTGTCTAATTTTTACAGCGAATTTTCAGGAATTGTTAAAATTTTTGCAAAAAGCCACGAAGAACGTTCGTGCCAAGTAAAAAAAAATATATGCAACTTTCTCCCTGTTTTTTTTTTTTCAAAACTATGTTTTCGGGTTTTTTTCAAAATGATGTTTTGCGTGGGTTTTTCAAAACTATGTTTTTTGGGTTTTTTTTTCAAAACTATGTTTTTCGGGTTTTTTTTTTCAAAATGATGTTTTTCGGGTTTTTTTTTCAAAATGATGTTTTTCGGGTTTTTTTTCAAAACTATGTTTATCGGGTTTTTTTCAAAATGATGTTTTTCGGGTTTTTTTTCAAAATGATGTTTTTCGGGGGTTTTTCAAAATGATGTTTTTCGGGTTTTTTTTTCAAAACTATATTTTTCGGGTTTTTTTCAAAATGATGTTTTTCGGGTTTTTTTTCAAAATGATGTTTTTCGGGGGTTTTTCAAAACTGTTTTTCGGTTTTTTTTTCAAAACTATGTTTTTCTATATTTTTTAAAGATTTAATTACAAATGTATAGTTTTCAGATTTGTTTTTATACTTGTAGTATAAGACGTTATTACTTGCCAAATTTCATAATGCTAGGTCAACGGAAAATACCATATAAATTTTGATTCCCTTGAGAGTTGAAATATACGTTTTGTTTTTTTGCGACATAATCGGTCGTATCTTTTTTTTTACGTTAACTTAGAAGTTTGATTTTTTTATAGCTTCAGGTTTTAACTCCGTTCGAGTCACGTCAAGCGAAATGGTTTGTTATGTTTTATTATTTTGCATTTTCATTTTTGAAAATGATTTTGCATTTTTATTTTCGAAAATGACTTTGCATTTTTGCATGAAAATAAGAATAAAAATGAAAATGATAATAAAAATAAAAATAAAAATAAAAATGAAAATGAAAATGAAAATAAAAATGAAAAATCATTTTAAAAAATGATTTTTCATTTTTATTTTCATTTTCGTTTTCGTTTTCGTTTTCATTTTCGTTTTCGTTTTCGTTTTCGTTTTCGTTTTCGTTTTCGTTTTCATTTTCATTTTCATCTTCATTTTCATTTTCATTTTCATTTTCATTTTCATCTTCATTTTCATTTTCATTTTCATTTTCATTTTCATTTTTA
>JAPYZI010005246.1:0-18306 GCA_030523105.1 Ophioninae sp. A BG-2022a
AAAAAAACGCAAAGGGGTATGTATGGAAAAATTTGCAAAAATCGATGGTCCAACTTTGAAATTCTGCAAAAAATCGAAAAATCATCGGATTTTAATGATCAAAAAAGCATTTCGAAGGAAAAATCATAACGAAGAGATTGAGCGAAAAATGGAGTGCCAAATCCCAAAGCGAAAAAAGTTATCGATCGTTTAGTGAAAAAACTTATTTTGCCCAAAAATCCCAAAAAATTTTTGATTTTTAATATTTTTTTCAAATGGTCCATTTTGATGTAATTTGATCCCCTGAACACGAATATACAATTTATTTTCCCCAAAACCCAAAATTTCCATGAAAAAATCGTGAAAAACTGCTAAAAACGCGATTTTTTTTACTGTGCGCAGTGCTTTCGACGAAAATTTGGTAATGAAAAAACAAAACATCACCTTTAAAAAAAATGACTCAACATTAATTAAAAGAACAATAAAAAAATTAAAATGACAGAAGAGTGAGAGAGATAGCGAGGAAATTACACAGGCCTCATACGTGTATAATTAAACCCGGTCTAAATGTGATATTTTCTATAATATCTGAGCAATGAAACGTAACTACACTTGCGCGCGCATTAGAACTCGTAAAGATCGTTCCGAAACTTTTTTTTTTGTTTTCTAAATTATACCTTCGTGTCTGCCATTCTGGCGATAATTGAGCAAAAACGTGACCAATATTTGCCAACGACGTTACAGGGCCTTGCTACTTCTAACGAAACGCGATTTGTCAAAATAAAAATTCCCCAAGAATAATCGTATAATTGAATCATATAATAATTCATAATTGAATTTCGTTAAATAATTTCAAAACAATTCGGTAAAATATATTTATTTAATATGTTTTAAATTAATAAATTAATGCAAATTATTAATAGAATAATTAAAAATAATTTAATTAAATATAATTATTGTTTTTAAATAATATCCTCAAAAAATGTCTAAACAATTTCGTGAAAAAAATCGAATGGGTATTAATCGTAAGATAAATTTATAAAAAATAGAATAAAATGTAAAATATATTAATTTAATATTTTTTATAAATTAATAAATCAATACAAATAATTAATAGAATAATTGAAAATAATGTAATTTTCGTAAATTCAATTAATAAATATAATTTAATTAAATAGAATCATTGCTTTTAAATAATATCCTCAAAAAATGTCTAAACAATTTCGTAAACAAAATTGAATGAGAATTAATCGTAAGATAAATTGATAAAAAAAAAAGAACAAAATTTCCCATAAGGTTCGATGGGATTAAGGAAGACGGAAAATGGTATAATGAGACAATGGCGCCGACGGGATTAAGATCCTACTTTATATAGCTGCTGGGCGTATAAGTAAGAGGGCTCGGTTGAACGGAGACGCGCGGAGGGATGGGAGAAACGGTCGGCAATATCAAAGAATCACGATTCTCGTTTTATCGGGTATCCCCGAACGTATATATACGTGTGTGGGTGCCTCGAAATCCGGTTATGGAATTACAACCCTCCGGGCACTATAATCAACCCTGGGATGATGCCTGCCCTCGAGCGTCCACCGTTTCTCCTCCGCGAACGCGATGGACCTCACAGACTGCACCGACTCACCGGATCTATGAACCCCATTACGGCCCTCTGCTTCTACCGATGCGCCACCTTCTATTTATTTTGCTCTTTTTTTTTTTTTTCTTTTTTTTTCTTTTTTTTTCCAAATTTCGAGTTGCCAGTTTCCAGTTGTTTCAGGCAGGTGTTTTTTTTTATACTACTGCTATAACTATTATTTTTCAATTTGATTATATACGGAAATAATTCAATAATTACACAAAGTTTGATAGTAATTAATAGTAATCAGAATTAAAAATAACAAAATAGTCATTATTTTCAATTACTATTTTATTATTTTTCATTCGAACCCAAAGTAATTCAATAATTGAACAAAGTGAAATAGTAATTACTAGCAATCAGGATTAAAAAATAGTAAAACAATGATTATTTTTCGTTACTATTTTATCATTTTTTATTTGGATTATAAAGTAATACAAATAATTGAATCAAACGAACCAGTAATTAATAATAATCAGGATTAAAAATATCAAAATAGTTATTAGTTCGAACGACTGTTTCATTATTTTTTTTTATTTCGATTGTACATTTTTAATTGAGCAATTTGACTGGTCTTTTTTTTTTTAATAATAATTAGCAAAATGCAATTTTATCGGGTTCATTGATCGACGAGGACGCGACAATAGTTGTCACGAAACGTCCTCGAGATAAAGGCAGACCAATAACACCTGGCGAGTGATTAACGAAAAATGGAATAATGGCCGGGGGGAGGGGGAGGGGAGGGGGAGCTCGACGAGGAAAGGCTTTCAGATATATCTGGGCCGATATATACTCGAAGATTAAATCCAATGGGAAACCTTTTCCGGTCACCAAAGTCTCTGCCTCGTTTCATTACCCACGATGAGTGATATACGTCCTCTCAGAGAGGAACGAAACGAGAAAAGATGAAAAACGATAATGGATTTTGTCAGGGATGCAATTACTTTTCTCATTTTTCTTCCTGTACGAAAATAGGTATTTTTTTTCACTTATTGAGTTTCCAGTCAATCTGCACTCAGATTTTGGATCGCGACGAAAATAAACTGAAAACATGAGGGAGGGAAGGGGGAGGATTACGTCCCAACGATGCAAACTGTGTCTTCGTAAAAACGAGAGATTTTCTAAAAATAATTTACTAATTTGGTGCGACGTGACACCAAGCTTCAAGCATGGATGTCACGTGATCCAAAAACAGCGAATTTTGCAACGACGTCCAAGTTTCGATCTTTCGAATCCGACCAAAACGTTTTTTTTTCTTTTTGCTCATTTTTTTTCATTTTGGAATTATAATTTGGTCAATTCTTGGAAAAGTGATTTTTGAAAATTTTTATTTGGCAATTTATAAGAAATAGACGATACATGATTTTGGATATCCAATAATGGAAATTAGTTGCAATGAATTTTGCAATGACCTTCAAGTTTCGATCTTTCGAATCCGATCGAAACGTTTTTTTTTTTTTTGCTCATTTTTTTTTTTCATTTTGGAATGATAATTTGGATAATTCTTGAAATAATGATATTTCGAGATTTTTATTTGACAAATCACAACAAATAGACGATACACGATTTTTTTTATATTTAAGAATGGAAAAATTCGTAGAAATTTAAATGAAAATTTTAATTAGAATGAAATTCCTCAGCAATTACCCCCCCCCCCCCCCCTTCCCTTGTTATGATTAGATTTTTTCGATGGATATTTGATTGATCGTCGTTGATTGCTCGATACTCGAATGATCGCGGAGCGATGAAGATATCGATCGATTATTCCCCAGGTGCAGGCCAAGCGAATAAACAAATCGATATCGATCTTCGATCTACCGTGAACATAATATAATACGTGGCTCGAGCACGCGTTTCTCAGCCCTTATACTTCGCGAGAGAGTTGTATATCACGCGACGTAAACTCCCGATGAAGTTGCATGTGCAACGGAGACCACACACGTGCCACTCTTCATCAGGGGTTCTCAAATCGACCAAAACTCATCATCAACGTGTCTTTTACTCCTCCGGCCTTCTCCCCCACCCTTCTCCTAATTTTACTTCAATTAATGATAAACGATCGAATTTTTCCAACATTCGTTAATCACCTTCGAGCCATTATGGCGTATGTGAATTTTTGGGAATTATTTATTTGGTATTTATGGAAAAAAAATTTATTTCAATTTTGATATTGTTATTAGGGGGTACAAAGAACATTTGAAAAAACGAATTTAATAATTGTCTGATGGAAATATATTTTTTCATTGTGTATTAATATATGTTGAAAAAATATGTTTCTGTCGGATATTTAATAAATTAATTTTTTTTGTGATTAATACAAGTTTAATTTAATATCTGCCGTTATTTTCAATTAAATATATAATTTATTTTTGAAAAAAATAATAATTATTTTTTATTTAATAATTGAATAATTTTTTAAAATAAGATAGTACTCTTTTCAAAAATGAAGAAAATTAAGAAAGTCCTTTTTTGGGTTTGTTTGGGTTTGCTAAAAAAACATTTTTAAATAATGTGGTATTCATTTCGAAAATGAAGAAAATTAAGTAAGTCCTTTTTTGAGTTTGTTTGGGTTTGTTAAAAAATCATTTTTAAATAATGTAGTATTCATTTCGAAAATGAAGAAAATTAAGAAAGTCCTTTTTTGGGTTTGTTTGGGTTTTTTTGGGTTTGGTTGGGTTTATTAAAAAATCATTTTTAAATAATGCAGTATTCATTTCGAAAATGAAGAAAATTAAGAAAGTCCTTCTTTGGGTTTGTTTGGGTTTCTTAAAAAATTATTTTTATTTAATAAATAAAAAAAACTTTTTTCATTGGAGACATTTAAAAAATTTGGAATTACACTTGCCGACTGGTCGTACTAACCTACAAAATACAGAGGAGAGTGGAAATTCGCACGGTGAAGGGTGTGCAATGAAGTATTGCGAGTCCTTTGTTACCGTTCGGTCGTAACGAGAGTTACGAGAGTACGCGGTCACGCATCCCATTATGTAATAACGCTTATAATCCTCGAGTAGAGGCTCGGCGTCGAGAGCCTCCCTACGGCAACCCGATATTCTTCTCGCGCGCATTTACCGTGGAGTGAAGTTACGAACCCGCGGAACCTTTCGCGTCCCGTCACTTTAAGCACTTTGGAATACGACACCGCTGAGCACTCGGCAGGTCGGACGATTTTTTTGGCGAGGTCCAAAAAAGTGGAGAAAAAACTAGACCGAAATGGTCGCTTTTTGGCATGGTTCTCCCATTTTTGGTTCCCTTTCTTTTTTCATCTCGTATTTATTCGTGTTCAATGTACCTTTTTATTTTCTTGGTACCGAGCCCAATAGATTCCAAAGTCGTATTCCCAGTTTGGTATCGCGACCGCATTTCGAAATGCCAAAGTCTGGTCCGAAAGCGTCCTACCGAAACGAAATCTAGTATCGGTTAGGAGACAGAAATCGGCAAGAAGAAACTAATCCGTAAAAATAAATTAATCGACTAGAAGGAAAAATCCACAAAATAAATAAATCGGCAAGAAGAAAAATCGGCAAAATAAATAAATCGGCAAGAAGGAAAAATCCACAAAATAAATAAATCGGAAATAAGGAAAAATCGTCGAAAAAATTAGCAAGAATGAAGAAATCGGCAAGAAGAAAAATCGGCAAAATAAATAAATCGGAAATAAGGAAAAATCGTCGAAAAAATTAGCAAGAATGAAGAAATCGGCAAGAGGAAAAATCGGCAAAATAAATAAATCGTCAAGAAGGAAAAATCCACCAAATAAATAAATCGGAAATAAGGAAAAATCGACGAAAAAATTAGCAAGAATGAATAAATCGGCAAAATAAATAAATCGGCAATAAGGAAAAATCGTCGAAAAAATTAGCAAGAATGAATGAATCGGCAGTAAGCAAAAATCGGCTAAAAAATTAGCAAAAATGAATAAATCGGCAAAATAAATGAATCATCAATAATGAAAAATCGTCAAAAAAAAAATGGCAAAAATGTAAAATCGGCAAAAATAAATAAATGAGGAAGAAAAAAAAATCGAGAAAAATAAATAAAGCGACCAAGCGATCAATGAACGTAAAACGAAGAACGGGATTCTCCCTAGTGGAAATCTCCACGGTAAAACAAGTACCTAGCCCTCTCAGAAGGGGATAGATCGGTGACGAATCGATCGAGCGTCGATTCCTTTGCTCTCTAACTTCAAAGACCCTTTTCGGAGCGAGTTACAAAATTAAGCTCCTCGAGCTAAAAAGCCGATCGACCATAAAACCTGGATAGTTCGGTGGCGCCGAAATCCGTTCAAAAATAGACCTTTCGTAACGATCCATTAGAGATTTTCGGAATTGCGTTTGATGGACGCTTCATTGACGTTGGTGAGCCGTTCGTGTCCGCTTTTGTCATTCGTAAGCTTTAACCACGACTGACTTGAGACTCCATTGACCCAAAGAGTTTCTATTGGGTCGCCGTCGCGTCTTTACGAACTTTTATTGTCGAAGGTGACCTTGACCTTGCTGAAAACCTGTCGGAGGTTTTCAAGGTCACGAGTCGTAACTTTCAAGATGGCCCTTTCGAGGAACGACGAAACCGTTGGACGTCGTCGATTTAACGTAACGTCGTGCAATTTCCATTCTCTCTTATGACACCACCGAGCTAACCTACAAACGGCGTCGTTTCGAACGATCGCGTTATCGTCGCCATTTTCAGCCCACCCGCTTTCCATTCTTTACCGTTTCGCTCGCCGCGATTTACCAAGCAACGAAACTTATATTTCGGCGCGTGGGCAAACCGGATTTCCCAAGGAACGCGAAATGGTCAGAAGCGGAGAGTGAAAGAGAGAGAGAGAGAGGACGATAAGTGACGCAAAAATGGATAGGTGCTCCGTGTCACTCGTCGATTACGAAAGTTTTCGAACAATCGAAACTAGACATCCTTCGAACCTGTTCTCACTGATCGTTTCTACTCGGCTTCAAACGGACAAATTTAACGACGTTGAAGGTTGCGTAGTTTATACGCGACCGTATAGTTTTATTTTTCGTTTCTTATTTATTTCTATTTGCTTCTATTTATCAATTTCTATTTATTTATTTAATTATATTTATTTATTTCAACCCAAGTAAATACATTTTTATCTAGTTCTGTATTGATGTTGTCGATTTTAAATAACACATATGTACGAGCGTTAGGACAATTTTTACGAAGCCAAATAGGCAAAAGGATCGCTGGTTGAACATTGATCATAAAAATGATCATTAATGTCGTTAATGATAGGGATTACGATGATGGTGATTATAAGTGTTGCTGTTGTTATTAGAACGATGCATGTTGAGCTCAATAATAAAACAGTATGGCGTTGATCTTTGCATAGTTTTAACGACACGATACGAAATGAAACATTTATAATGTTTCATAACGGAAAAAAATTGTTCGACAATTTTCCCAATATCAATCGATAAAAAATCGAGTCGGTAAAAATAATTGATGTTCTACGGATTTCAACGATGAAAAGTTCAATGTCTTGGGGTGTATATGAATAAATAATGAAGAGTTGTAAAAATCAGATTTCTAATAATTATCGTCTGCACTTTATTATAGCAATTAAAAAAACTTAATAAAAATAGGAAATCGAGAAGTTACGGGTACAAAATAATGACTATGACGATTACGATAATGACAGCGTTAATAAGAAGTGGAACTCGTGAAAAATCGTTCACGGAAGAAGGAACGGAAGTCTGAATTCCACGATGATATTAACGCTAATTAGAATTGGTCGAGTTCAACGTTGAGTTATCTCGCGCGTCCTCGTCTTTGAATCGAAGTGACTGTATCGTTGGTCCAGAGCTGAGATATCTCTGATCTTTGGGTGCTTGAGCACGTGTTTTCTGGGTCGGAAGGTTTATTTCGGACGGAGTGGTAGGAAAGCAAACGCATCTCTGTATCTCTCGCGATCGTCGTGCTCTCTCGTGTTATGTTGCTCTCCTGCAAGCAGAAATACGCTCGGTGGCCACTTCGTCTTCCTCCGCGGAGCGAGAATTCTACTCTTCTTCGTCTCTTGGCTGCCTCAACAACTGCTGGCTCTTCTTGATTCTTCGTGCTGTTCTGTTTTTTTCTTGTATGGCCCCCACGTTTCTCCTTTTTTCCTCGTCGTGCTCTTCCGCAGCCTCAGAGGCAGCTCGCAGTCGAGCTCTTCTCGAGATACACGGGGGGCACCCAACCAGATATAGGAATATACCAGAGAGAGAGAGAGAGAAATGGAGGAACAGAGAGGGAGCAAACACGAGGGAAAATCTCGAGTGTATTGCGTTTTCGGCGAGAGTGTTTATTGCGCGAGTTACTTTATGAGGATGGGTCGCGAGGGACACGACAGCACAGGAGTGAAGATACGCCTCGACGTATCTCTCCGCAATATATTTTCTCTTCCCGAACGCATACGGGGAGAGATGCTATCCTCTCGATGCGAGACGGAAACAACCGCCCGCAGAGCCAGATAGAAACCATTTTTTTGCAACCCCGTTTGCGGGAACGATACCTTTTTTACTCTTTTTTTTTTGGCAACCGAAAAGACAACGTTCACAATGCCGAGTGGAATCTACGATATTCCCGGATCAGTTTTCAGATTGATTCAACTTGGTCGGACTGACGGAACGAAGTCCACGTTTGGCTCGCTCCATTTGCTCCCACGAGAATTAATGTCTCGCTCGCTGTTGTTAGATACGAGATATAAATAATTGTATGCAAGTGTCACGCGTGAAATCCCTCGTTGCTGAAACGAGACGAGAACGTTTCTCGGTGATACGGTAAAAATATAGCCTCTCACGGACCAAGCGCGACCAGTAAACCGTCGTAGGTCGCGACAAAAGCAAGGAAATCGGGACGAGAATGCTCTCCGATAAGTACGAATCGTTGTAAACGTAGATTGATACGTCGTACGAGAATGTATCCCGGAAATGAAACCGGTAAACCCGGTTTAGGTAGGATGAAGGACATTTCTGATCGTTGCTGCGATCTTTGGAACAGTCCGCGATCGCGTTCACGCATCGATAAACGGAATATTCGGAGAGGAGCCGCGAGAATGCAAAAATCAGGTAGATTATGAAATTCTGAAGCGAAACGTTCTTTCCCATTTTTCTCTCCGATGCACAGTTCTCGAGATATCGATAAATCAGTGAAACGGCCAATCCAGCGAGTCGTCGATGCGCCGGGAGCACCCGCGCATCCGCTGGCCACGCCTCTTTCGAGCTTACGGCGGGCCCAATTGGCTGTCACTTATCACTCAATGTCTCGACAACTAAACGTCCGATCGAAAAATGGTAAAGGACTTTTCTCTTCGGAATTTCATAACCTATCTTTTCCACAAGGTTTCGGTACAGTTTTTGTAGAAATAAGGCTGTAATCGAATGAAATATCGCGATTTGTAACTCTATATTTCTTCCTCGTGATTACGCGTGTCTCGACGTTCGCGACACATTGCGCGGTGGCGAACTCTCGCGACTAGGTCGCGTTATATGCATGTCCGAGACTCGTCATTCGTGAATATTCGAGCGAAGGGTGGGAGTAAATAGTTGACCCTCGTGACCAACGGTAACGAGCCTTAACGAATATCATCTCGGTACAAACTACATGCACACCAATGTTCGAGCCGCTTCGTCATAAATTCAACCCCGTAAGACCCCAGGGTATTGTTAGAACGAGGACCCCGCGCGACAAGAGACTGCGCGTCAATTCCCGTTTCATCGATGCGAATCAACGATTTTATTCGCACGTAATACACGACGATAACACGCATACGCTCTCGCGGCGTGTAATCGAACAATCGACACTAGCTACTACGTATGCAGACCTCCTCCGCGACAATTGCAAACTCGCACTCGATCATAAACTCGAATCGAAACCAAATCGGTTTTAGACGAGTCCCGTTAGAGCTGTACATTCACCATGATTATTCACAATTTTTTCAAATTATTTTCGAATTTCAACAATCGACATTGAGCTATGGAAAACATCGAAGAAAAATTTACAACTTTTTATATAAATTCTTATCGAACTAATAACAATGAAAAATAATAAATTTCGAATGAACAATGAACAGTCTTCATAAATTTTAGACTCATTTTCTATAGTCATGAAAAAGAGGAATAAGATATTGTTTTTTGTTTTAATTCTTTTTAATTATTTCAACATCTTTTTCAAAATTCTTTTCAACATTTTTCAGGTATTAAATAAATTCTAATAAAACTATTAATAATGAAAAATCATAAATTTCGAAAACATGTTATAGCGTCATAAAAAAGAGGAAAAAAATATTTTTTGTACTCATTCATTCGTCCAGCTTCATTTACTCATCCTTCGTTTTTTTTTTTTGGAATTTTTAAAATTCGGGGTGGGTTATTCTCGCTCGAAAACTTCCGCGCTCTTGAATCTCTCGGTCCCTTTTGCCTCGGCGACCATTAACTCGTGCACTCTCATGCCAAACGCACCTCTTCAAAAAAATCTTCAACCTTGCTTTCGTACCGCTGCTCGCTGCACTTTTTTTTTTTTTTTTTTTTTGACCGCCTCCCTCTTTCACTTGTTCTCGTACCGTGGCAAATGAGCATTTTTTTTCGCTCCTTTTATTTCCACAGCACCGCGATGCCGGAATTTGCAGAAGTAATTAGTGTGGTCAGGAGAGCCAACGCGAAAATTGACGACGACTGTTAAAACGCAAATGTGAAAAACGGAATGAAAAATGTCACGTATGTGACCACCAATATACAGGACTAAAAAAATATCAGTACGAGAAGGAAAATAATATTAATCAATGATACCATCGGTTGATAATTATAAACTGTCTTATAATTATAAATAATTTTTTACCAATGGAAATATTAATAGAAAAATATTCAGAAATATTTTTTTCGATATTAAAAAAAAAATTATTGTACATTATGTGTATTAGATTTTTAATAGCATTTTTATTTTTCTTCATTTAAAAAATTTTTAATACAAAGTATTTTATTTATTTAAATTTATAGTGTTTTTTGTTATATTTTGTACAAAATTGGAAACTCTATTAAATTGAAGGCAAATTAAAAGCATAAGAAAAAAAACATGTTTATTGTAGAGAAGTACGAGTATTTCCGAAATAAACAATTATTTTCGAAAAAAATCGAAAAACGAGCGTATTTTTTTTTTTTTTTTCTATTCTTTTGGCTCTTCACGATCCATAAAAGGGAGATAAGGGACGTTTCACCTCCATCAAGCAAAAGACTCGCGCGATGAAACGAGCAATCCACTTCGTCGCCCTTTTATTATTATTTTTTGCTCCCAGAATACCCAGCTATCTTATCTTTAAGCAAGCTTCCTACCGGGTGCAAGAAAACTGCACTGGAACGAAGGAGGAAGAGAGTGGGAGCCCGAAAAACATTATCCTCAACGAAGATTCGAGTTCAAGGAACAAGAGTCTCGGAGCTTACTAAAAGTTGAGCCTGAGAGGTCCTGAAACTGTTTCTCTTCGGTAATACGTACGAAAGCAACTCGCTTATGAAATTTGCTCTCGGCCTCGTCGAGGATTCTTCGTTTTGCTCACCTCTCAAAGTAGACATGAATTCTTCATGACCCATCGTGCCCTCTGGGATGCTGAAAAACTTTTGATCCAAAAGATCGAAAGCCCTTTTTATAAATAAATATATTTTTTTATAAATAAAAAAATAGATTACTATTTTTTTTATTTATAAAATAGCATCGCCATATGCATCTTTAAAATACAATATAAAATCGATCGAACGATTCTCGAAGCCTGAATCGACTGGGAAATTATTAAACAATTTATTTGCAAATTATTAGTTTTCATTGTAGATAATTCTGATTGTACTTCAATTTCAGAGAATTTTGAAAAAGTTATATCCCCAATATTTTTCTATGCTTATAATTTTTATTATCGTTATGTATAATTTTTTTAATGCTTCTCATTATTTTTTGATGATTATTTATCGAAATTTGTATATACACCAAATTTGTTATTTGCAGTGTCAAAATTGAATGAAAAATTGAATTGGAAAAGAAACTTTTGTCTCCTGACGAAAAGAAATATCGAATGACGTTAGTTAAATATTTTAAATATTAATATTTATAAAGTTAGTTATGTATAGTTATTCTATATGCATTACTGTAACAATAACGATTGTAATAAGAATAATTTCAATATTATATAATCAATAAAAATTTCTAACAATATATACTATGAAATAATTATATATTATTTACATAACAATAATTATTAATAATACAAAATAGTAACAATCACACGAAATATACATTTTCGTTACGTTTTGATGAAAGAGTTCGAATATACGACAAGAAAAGAAAATTGCAAATAAAACTGACTATCCTTTATTACCAAAAATGGTTTTTTTAAACTTTGAGAAATTTCATTTTCGAAATTACTAATCACATTCCCGATCCTTTGAGGAATTTCTAAAGGTTCCTCGAACCGACGGTTCGCAGGTAAAATTAAGGGCGCAAAATGCAATTTGTGACCGCTTTCAGGTTGGAGAAGGGGAGGGGCAATTTCTGCAGGTAAATGACCCGTTTCCCTTCCGCGAAGATTTTCTCACTACGCGGCCCAATGTCTCGTTTATGCGGACACCTCGAACAATGGAAAATCGCTCGGGAAAACTGGTCAATATCTACCTGCTCCTCAATTATTAGCCGTGACACGAGACCGGCCTGTTATCGATCCGCAACATCTGCTACAATTGCATACTCCATTATAAAGTGCGGTTGACAAGTGACCGCGTCACCACGCGCTTCGTAATTACCCCGTTTCCGGTTTTATTTGTCCAAGATTTTTCTCCTACCAAAAAATGTATTATTCTTTTTTGGTAAATTTTATTGTTGCAAAAGAAACCGTTTATCGAGGGTGAAAATAAATAATATTCTTCGAGCTTTGTACTTTTTTTGGTCCTTTTATTTTTTATTCTTCAATTGTTATTAATTTTGTTAATTTTTCAATTTATTATTTTTTTTATTGCCACGCTTTCTCGAAATAAAAATGTTTTAATATGTATTCTTTATGTTAATTGCTGATATTTAATTTCTTTATTTTTTCACTGGTATTCCCTCTCGAAATTAAAATGTCTAAACCTTTATTTTTTATGATAATTGTTCATCTTTAATTCTTTTTTTTTACTACGATTATTTTTGAAATATGATGATGATTTTTTTTTTTTTATAAATAACTATAATTTTGTATTAACTGTTTTTAAAAAATTTCTAAGTGTAACAAGTTTTTATGTTTATAAATACGAATGTTTTTAATTTGTATAAATGCAAAAGTTATTCAATTAAAATAATTGAATTAAAAGTATAATAATTGTCATCACTTAAATTGTAAAAGAAAACCCCTGATGGAGTAATATCTTCGCCAAAAGAAATTTCTCGGTTTTTTTAGTTAATTTTATCTGCGGAGAGAAAAGTTGAGAGCAATCGCAAGATCCGTTCGGGGAGGAGGTCACAGACCCCTGTAAATATTTAAGGAGTTCCAATTTTCTGTGATTACTTCCAATATCGCTTCGCGCGGAGACAGAAACGTACAGGACTGGACAATAAATTTCCAGCTGCGAGTTTCACTTCGTTTATTCGTGTGACCGTGTTGTCGGAGAAGAAAAATCCCTCGTGTCGATAAAATTGCTTATTTATAGCTGGTCGACGAATTGTTCAAACGATGGAGTCAAATTTTTTAGTATTTTCGGCTCTCACTAAGCGGACGGAATAGACGGGTTTTAAAATCTACTCAATTTACTCGATTCATTCAAAATTTAGTCATTTTCGTGTTTCGGATTTTTTTTCTTTCGAAATTTGTGTTTCGGAATTTTTTAATTTCGAAATTGAAGCTTTGAAATTTTCCTATTACGAAATTGAGGTTTTAGAATTCTTCTATTTCAAAATTGGCGTTTTTGAAAATTTTTTATTTCGAAATCCGTGTTTCGGAATTTTTTAATTTCGAAATACGGGTTTCGAAATTTTTTTATTCAAGAATTCGCGTTCTGAAATTGTTCTATTTTGAAATCCGTGTTTCATAATTTTTTAATTTCGAAATCCGGGTTTCGAAATTTGTTTATTCAAGAATTCGCGTTCAGAAATTTTTCTATTTTGAAATTCGTGTTTCGGAATTTATCCAGTTCGAATTTTCTCGTTTCGGAATTATTCCTCGACGAAATTCCTGTTTCGTAATTTTATCTGACCCAAATTCAGGATTCAAAATTTGTTCTCGCGCGAATTGGCGTTTAGAAATTTTTCCTCACCTCCGTACGTGCTCCAAAATCACTTCTCAAAGAAATTCCTCTTCCGCAATTCTTTCCCAAAAAATATTCGAAGTAATTTCAATTTTTAAAGATCAATGGTGGAGGCACCATTTTGTAGTCAGCGGTCCGCCATTTGGGGACGCGTGGTCGGCCATTTTGTTCTCTGGCCGTGAGATAGAGCGTTTAGTCTCATTCTTGAAGAAGGAGTTATGAATTTGTCGTTGGCTGTTGTCGGTTAGAAAGAGGTTTCTGAGAAAATTCGAAATCGAGGTAAATATTGAAAAGGGAAGGTTTGGGGGTGTCTCGAAGGGTTGGCGGGGGTGAGGGGATGCGTAATGGGTCGATATCCGACGGCGCCAGTCCAACGGGAGCCCCTTTCCACCCCCGGTCTCGCCTATCCAACATCGGCGTCGTGGAGTGGCGGCGAGCACGCAGCCACCCACTAAACTACCCCTACCCTTAGGTGGACGTGAAAAGCAACCCTCACGAGTCACTTCAGTCACTGTCTAGGCTCCCGGTGCATCGCTCTGCCGGATCTCGCGCTCGTTACCTCGTCGCATCTTTTCAAACGTGCACTTTTCAAAAATCAACATCCCCAACCCCTTCGATACGAAAATCAACCCCCTTTTCCAACCCCTAGCATTTTTATTTTTTCATTCGCGTTGATAAGAGATGAGAAAGTTCCATCCCTTTTCTATTTTAAAATCTAAACCTCCAACCTTATTTTTTCGTACATCAAAATCCACAACGTTTTTTTTTTTTTCATTCATAATATTATTTATTAGGTAATAGGAAATGAGAAATCAAACGACACTCGTTTTATGAAATTCCCACGTAACGAATAGAAGGAATGGAACTTGCAATTACATTTAAACTCGAATATTTTTATTTAATTTTTTTCAACAAATTAAATCGTCTTAAATCCTAAAAAAATATATATTATTAATTAATAAGTAATTTTTTTGTTCAATCATACGAAAAATAACTTTAAACGTCATTTTGTCGACGAATTAACAATCTTCACACAAAAATATTTCGAATACATTTTTTTAAATACTCCTTGAATCAAAATACCTAAAAAAAAAAAAAAAAAAAAAAACCAAACCAAAAAACCTTATTTAAATTAACAAAAAAAAAATATCCCTCTCCCAAGCAAAACCCAAACAAACCCAAAACATTTGTTGACGATAGGTCGGAATCACCCCCCACCCCTCCGCGCACTCCTACTCTTACTTCCGTTCAACCCCTTCGGCGTTGACCATTTTCCGTTTGGCCAATAGGGAAATTGCTTTGACGGTATATCGGTCAATTTTCACGGTTGATCATGCCCGGACTTCACCCGTCAGTAACCTCAGCGATATCGTAAAGTGAGGACCTACCTTAAATCCCCTAATAAAATCGAGGTGTCCGAGTGACCGGTTTAATTCGCCACGTGAATCAATCCTCGAAACAAGGAACTCTCTTCGATCATTGTTACTTTCTCTACACGCGAGATCGTTCACGTCTGCCACGCTTTTCCAATCCCGGTTTACTTTTCGTTCCCCAACGAAGTGGAAGTCATGACGTCGACCTTGATCTTGTCCAAACCCTCGAAGAAGGTAAAGACGATTTTTCATTAACGACCCTGAGTATCGATCACGAATTTTCCCACATTAATATTTCAATGAAGTTCAGTCCTCAAATTGTCTATGTGCAGTGTAATATTAATAAAAATAATAATAATAATTATTATTATTATTATTATCTATTTTAATTTTTTTATACAAATTATTATTCGTACTATTTAAACAGTGATTATGTAGTAATTTTTCATTGAATCAATTTGTTTTAAATTAACATTATTATTATTATTATTATTTTATTTAATAATAATAATAATAATTATTATAAATGAATAAAGTAATCGAGAATAAATGAACAATTGAAAAATGAAGTGATGAACAAATAGAGAAATATTAAATGAAGATTGTGACGATAATTACAACCCAAAGAACTAATAATAGGTTGGTTACTGTTATTATTATCCTGGTACGTAATAAATAATCAAAAGTAGCAACGTATGATGTATTACAAAAATAAAAATAGTAAAAATAATAATAATGTAATAATTAATAATAACGATGAGGGTAATGAATTTTAAGAAAATCAGATAATTGGAGTTTGTTTGGGTTTGTAATAAAGATGACCGTTGGTTATCTTTATTATTATTATTTCGGTTGTTTCATGACGTTGGAAATGTCTGACAGGTGTGCAGATAACGTAATCTCTATTCGGCCAGTGTGCCGGGCTTTCTCAAATGCACGAAAATAATTGAAGCTCCAATTGGACTTCGTCCACGTCGGGATCTATCGTCCGCTAGGTCTTGGCTTCATTATTCGTCTCTTTCTATTTTCTCTCTCTCTCTCTCTCTCTCTCTCCCACCAAAATCCGCGTCGCTCCCCTAAATAGAAGTCACGCGAATCTCTCCTGCCTCAGTTTCGTCTTGATCGAATGACGAAAGGTGGAGCGAAAGTTCCCCGCGTTCTACAAATGTCAAATGGCACATTCCACTGGCGAAAATGGGCGGAATGGAACTTTGGCGATTCTTTGTTGTTTACGTATACTCAATGTTGATGCTATCTGATATTATGGTTATTAAAATCGATCCCGGTAAACCCAAACGACTGCAATTTCATTGCCCAGAAATTCCTGTTAACCCAAACACACGTCACAATTGTTTGGGTTCGTTTGGGTAAAAATTATGTCAAACAAACCCAAACAAAAATTTGCCAATATAATTGTTTTGGTCACCAATCCAAGTAAACCCAAAAAAAAACTTGCCAATGTAATTTCTTTGGTCACCAATCCAAACAAACCCAAACAAAATTTTGCAAATGTAATTTCTTTGGTCACCAATCCAAGTAAATTCACGGAAAATTTAGCAAATGTAATTTCTTCGGTCACCAATCCAAATAAACCCAAACAAAACTTAGCAAATTTAATTTCTTTGGTCACGAACCCAAACAAACCCAAAACAAATCTTTCAAATGTCCCTAACTTCTTTGGCAACCAATCTTGATAAACCAAAACAAACTTCGCGACTAAAATTCGATCAGCCATCAATCCAAATAAACCCAAACGAATCATCACAGCTGTAAGTTTGCGTAAAGAAACTGGGACGTAAAGAAAAAATCCTTAGGCATTGCTTCAAAAATGTCTTATTCAAATCCGTCAAAAAAAAAACCTTCGGGGCTTTCATTTTCTCTTTCGTTTTTCCCTTTTTCATTTTCTTTGCTTTTCTCCTGTGCTGTGATGAACTGTTCCATCAAAGTTTCGCATTTTTTGTAGACTTTGGTTAGCCAAACGTCAAACGTATAAAATCTCCGAATCTGAACCCGGTGTCTTCCATATCGTGATCCTTGATTAAAGATTGTTTCAAAGATTGTTTCAAGAATTCACGATCCTTTGGCAAAAAAACAAAAAAAAAAGAAAAGATGGCAGCTTGCCACCTTTTTTTTCAACCGGGGATTTCCCCTTCAGGGTCGGTGCCCCCGTGATGACGTCGACAAAATCGTGCACACAGACCGCGTGCACCGGCCCTCCCGACGATTTGTCTCTTCTCTTCGTTGACTCTCCAGCCGGAAAATTTACGGACGCGCATCCGCGTTTAACCGTAGGTGAAGATTCGCGGTGTACAGCTCGCAAACTTATGGAGAACGCGCGTAACGCGACTGCGCTAATTCACGATCGTCATATATTAAATATACTTTTTTTTCCGGTTTTTATTTTTCATCCCATTTTTTCTATTTTTACGGAATATTTATTTATATATATATATATATGTGTGGATGTATATGTATTACTGCATTTTTAATATTACTCTTCTTTCCCATTTTCCCATTACCCTTTTTTTCGTTTTTTTTTTTACATTTGTGAATTCATTTTTATTAATAGTTTTTTGGATTAATTTTTTTTCGGAATTTCTTAGTTTCTCCAGTGATGACGCGATTCTCACTTTTCGCGAGGATTTTTTTTGCCTCATATTTTCTCGTATTTTTATTTCTGAATTTCCCATTTTTATTTTTCACGTCCAATTTAGGAATTCTCGTTTTTTTCGTTTTTGTATTTTCCTCAGCAAACAAAAAATGTCATAAAATGATTATTTATTTATCACAACTTTCTGGGTAACAAATTAAAAAAAAAAAAGAGCGTACGCGTTAACGCGCTACGAACTCTCGCGTGAAGTTCAACTGGTCGACGAACTTCTCGAATTAGATTCGATTTAACGCGGTGCGAGAACAACGCGCCCGCGTATAACACGCGTTATTCGACGGAGAGTGAAACCCACCAGTTCACACTTTGGCGCAGTCGTACGTTTGTCTCAACGCACCGAGTCTCATCGACCCCCCCCCCCCCCCCCCCCCCCCCCCCCCCCCCCCCCCCCACCTCCGC
>JAPYZI010005247.1:0-11504 GCA_030523105.1 Ophioninae sp. A BG-2022a
AACTTTTGCTAACAATAATTCATTTAAATAAATCGAAAACCCAAACAAACTTTTGCTAACAATAATTCATTTAAATAAATCGAAAACCCAAACAAACTTCTGCTAACAATAATTCATTTAAATAAATCGAAAACCCAAACAAACTTTTGCTAACAATAATTCATTTAAATAAATCTAAAACCCAAACAAACTTTTGCTAACAATAATTCATTTTAATAAATCGAAAACCCAAACAAACTTTTGCTAAAAACAATTCATTTTAATAAATGCAAAACCCAAACAATACTTCATTTTAATAAATCCATTTTTTCCCTTATAAGAGCGAGTACATCCCCGAAAGAAAAATGTTTAAAAAAAAAAATCGTTTTCCCTCGCTAACTAAGAGAGTGCATTGCTCTCTCTAGATTTTCAACGCTTTTTCCCCTCCAACTCTTCATCTCGAGTCTCCATTCCCCGGTCGTTCTCGCCCCTCCCGGTCCCAATTTTCATTTCCTTTCCCGTTTCCATGCAGCAACAGCGGCAAAACCGAATTTCTCTCACGCTCAAGCAAGACGTCTATAACTGTACATAACGAGCGAGGAGGAACTCGGCTATGCCGAGGTACGCTTTTAAAACGTATATTCCGCGGTCGTACCCGAGCAAAATCGACAGATAGGGAGAAGAGAAAATAGTGGCTGTGGAGGAGCGCGAACGAAATTGAGGGCGAGCTAATATCGCGTGGGGCGAGTGACGCAACGTATCCCCGACTCGAAATATATTTGGATCCATAAATATATATATATATGGAATATGTAAATTAATATCGATGCTTGATGAGAGCCATACGCGATTACGAAGAAAAACAACTGGATTCCTAGATAATGATCGATCGTTCTTAAACGACCTTGGTTTCGTAATTAAATGCGTCGAGTGGTTCACCCCGGTACAATGGACGAATGATTTTACATGGGCTGTTTGAATCTAGTCGATTTATATTTACGTGTTATTATCAGGGATGAAGCTCATTATTGATGGGTTGGCACAGGGGTAGTTTGGGGAGTTCGTTTGAGAGTGATTTTTTAACCTCGAAGGCTTTATGTCAGGTTTGTTTTTTTTTTTTTGAAGTCCGAAAGAATAAGGGATTTTGAAGTTGGTCGAGGGTTTTTGTTGAAGGGCTTTGCTTTGATTGGGTTTGGTGCGACGGGCTTGAGTCTAAGGGCTTGATTCTTAGGGCTTGGTTTCAAGGGCAATGTCTAAGGGAAAGGTTTTTTAGGGCTTGGTTCCAAGGGCAATGTCTAAAAGCAAGGTTTAAGGACTTGGTTCCAAGGGCAATGTTTAAAGGCTTGGTTTCAAGTGCAATGTCTAAGAGCAAAGTTTAAGGGCTTGGTTTCAAGGGCAATGTCTAAGGGAAAGGTTTTTAAGGGCTTGGTTCCAAGGGCAATGTCCAAGGGCTTGGTTCCAAGGGCAATGTCTAAGGACTCGATTTCAAGGGCAATATTCAAGGGCTTGGTTTCAAGGTCTTGATTCTTACGACTTGTTTCCAAGGGCGATGATTAAGGAGAAGGTTAAAGGGCTTTGTTCCAAGGGCAATGTCTAAGGGCTTGATTTCAAGGGCAATATTCAAGGGCTTGGTTTCAAGGTCTTGATTCTTACGACTTGTTTCCAAGGGCGATGATAAAGGAGAAGGTTAAAGGGCTTTGTTCCAAGGGCAATGTCCAAGGGCTTGGTTCCAAGGGCAATGTCTAAGGGCTTGATTTCAAGGTCAATATTCAAGGGCTTGGTTTCAAGGTCTTGATTCTTACGACTTGTTTCCAAGGGCAATGATCAAGGAGAAGGTTAAAGGGCTTTGTTCCAAAGGCTAGATTCCAAAGACCGAGTTTAAGGGCTTATTTCGAAACCTTCGATTCCAACAATTCCGAAGAAACAAAAAAAAAAAAAAATATAATCTCCTTCCCGAAAGTTGACTATTTTTGTAAATTCAATCTTCACAAATCTCCGAAACGCTTTTAGACATTCCAATCGATGATTCACGTTCCGAAGATGCTCGGATTTATAAAAATAAAGGAATCCGAAAAGCAAAAGTCTCGCAAAAAGAGCTTTCAACGATCGGGAAGCTTCATCCCAATGACCGATGTATCGAATTAATCCATCGTTGATAGTACGAACACGTCGAGCCGATTGCTTTCGTCATAATAGCCTTGGTCCACTTCCGGGCAGTCCTGCGTCGATCCACGGGATTATACTCCGCAATCCCTTCGAACGGTCATCAACTCGCCGAGCGATGGGGGGAGTGAAACAACCGGGCAATGGAGAAACAGAAAGGTGCGGAGAAATAGCGCGGGTGCGAAACGTGCAAATCGAGCGAGACGTGATGCAACTGCAATGTGTACGTACCGCAACCGTACCAACCCGATAATGCAACAAAGAGGCGTTAGGCCTCCGTTGTGCATGCCCGGGTGAACCGGAAGTTTCGACTGCTCGGCCATTTCCCTTCCTTTCCGGCTGGAAAAGCTCCTCGGAAAATTTGTTTGCCTCATTTTCTCATCAATTTTTTCTAGCCTGAAGACAAAATCGGCAATTGCCAGCTTGGAGAAAAAATCGTTCAATTTCCAGCCTGGAGAAAAAAGTTGGTAAATTTCCAGTCTGGGGAAAAAATTAGTCATTTTTCCTCCAGACTGGAAATTTAACAATTGTTTTTCCAGGCTGGAAATTTACCAATTTTTTTCCCTACGCTGGAAATTTAACAATTGTTTTTCCAGGCTGGAAATTTACCAATTTTTTTCCCTACGCTGGAAATTTATCAATTTTTTTCTCTACGCTGGAAATTTACCAATTTTTTTCTCTACGCTGGAAATTTACCAATTTTTTTCTCTACGCTGGAAATTTACCAATTTTTTTCTCTAGCCTGGCATTTACCAACTAAAAAAATTAAAAGAAAAAATTGGTAAATGCCAGCTTGGAGAAACAATTGTTAAATTTCCAGCCCGGAGAAACAATTGCTAAATTTCCAGCCTGGAGAAACAATTGTTAAATTTCCAGTCTGGAGAAAAACATTGGTAAATTTCCAGCCTGGAGAAAAACATTGGTAAATTGCCAGCCTGGAGAAACAATTGTTAAATTTCCAGCCTGGAGAAAAACATTGGTAAATTTCCAGCCTGGAGAAAAATATTGGTAAATTTCCAGTCTGGAGAAACAATTGTTAAATTTCCAGTCTGGAGAAAAAATAGATAAACTTCCAGCCTGGAGGAAAAATTGGTGAATTTTCAGGCTGGAAAAACAATTGTTAAATTTAAATTGTAAATAAAAATTGGTTATCTACTCGTAAAATGCCATTTTTTCCATCGCTTCTTGAAGAAAATGGGAGTTTCCGTCGCGTTCCAAGCTCGAGTAAAAAGAGAGTAAAAATTGGGTCGACTCGGCGACCCCGTGGTCTTGGGTTAAACTTATCGCAGGCGCCAGTAGCAATGACGCTTGTATCGGAAGGAGGATCGAGCTCTGATCTACGAATGTACACAAAGCCCATTATCGTTATCGTCCCGGCGCTCCTATCAATTCGTATTCAGTGAAACATTTATGAGGCCCGCTTCGTGTGCCAACTCGGCGTGACCCCTTTTAGGATTCATCATTTTTTTGACAATGGAGGAGAACATCAGCCGCGAGTCGGACCGCGTTGTATGCCTGGCTTAAAAAATCACGTTGACGATCGAAAATTATAAAAATAGAAAACAATAAAAAGAAAATAAAAATAGAAAAATTTAAAAAAATATCTATTTGTAATTAATTGAATTAATTGAAATTAAGTGAATCAAAGAATTAATTTACATTAATGGAAATTAAGTTCATTAAAGAATTAATTCACATTAATTGAATTAAAGAATTGAGTAAATATTCGGAAGTGCAACTATCGCTAAAAAGCAGCAAACCAAACAAACGAACCCAAACAAACAAACCCAAAAAAAAAAAACCCAAACGAACACAAAAAATCGGCTCGATTCTGACAGTTGCACTTCCGAATATTTACCAACAATTTATTGTTATCAATTGAATGAAACAATTAATTGAAATTGAATTGTATCATTATTTAAAAACGAATTAAATAATTAATAGAAAATTAATTAATAGAAAAAACTTCGTCGCATTCGTTCTCCAATCTTCAATCCTTGACCCTAATGCTATATTTCACCATACTTTCCAACCCTATACATTACTTCTCATTTCCATTGTTCTTTTTTTTTTTTACGACGATTCCAGGCGTGAAGTTGGTAAAAGAAAAAAAAAAAGGATTGAAGTTGGTGGTGCAACGACGTATCGCCGTAGATCTTAGTCGTTGGTCCTCTTTCTTTCCTGTTCTCGCGGATTCGAAAAGCGTCAGAGCGAGAGAGAGAGAGAGAGAGAGAGGAGAGAGCGAGGTCACAGAGGGAAGTAGTAAAAGGGGCTTTCTCGAGTTTCGCATTATCACTCCCGAGGACGGGCGTTGTCCCTCTCGGGTTACAATCGTAGGAATAGCGGAGACGAGGAAGGAGCGAGAGAGGGTGGGAGGGAGGGGAGGGGGGGAGGTGAGGAGGGAAGTTTTCCGCAAACCGGGGATCGAGCTACACCCCGAAAGCTCAGTTGGACGGGCGGGCACGTTTGCCACGTACACACGTACCAATTTTCCAAGCTCGAACGTGGAGCGCATCGGCGGCGTAACCGACGGAAATGCCTGTCCTTTCGGGGGTACACCACGACCGGATATATTGCTCCGAGCAGATAAACATTCCCGTGACGTTACCGAGCATCTTGAAGGATTACGTTAAAGCAGCTATTCGTACACAACCTTACGATCTTCTGGGTTGGACCGCGGCGTACTTTCGAGCTCTCGCCAACGACGAATTGCCTCCCGTTAAAGTTCGTCAAGGACATTTGTTCGAGCCTTATTCGTAGTTGGTTTTGCCGATACTCCGTATTCAAGGGAAAAAAAGATTTTTGGTTCGAGAATATTGATTTTCTTGGGAATAACGATTTTTTGTTGGAGAATACTGATTTTATTGGGGAATACCGATTTTTGGTTGGATGATACTGATTTTCTTGGGGAATACCGATTTTTGGTTGGATGATACTGATTTTATTGGGAATACTGATTTTCGGTTGGACAATATTAATTTTCTTGGGGAATACCGATTTTTGGTTGGAGAATACTGATTTTCTTGGGCAATACCGTTTTTTTGTTGGACGATACTGATTTTCTTGGGGAATACCGATTTTTGGTTGGAGAATACTTGGGAATACTGATCTTTGGTTGGAGAATACTGATTTTCTTGGGGAATACCGATTTTTGCTTGGAGAATACTGATTTTCTTGGGGAATACCGATTATTGGTTGGAGAATACTGATTTTCTTGGGAATACTGATCTTTGGTTGGAGAATACTGATTTTCTTGGGAATACTGATTTTCGCTTGGACAATATTGATTTTCTTGGGAAATACCGATTTACGGTTGAAGAATACTGATTTTCTTGGGGAATACCGATTATTGGTTGGAGAATACTGATTTTCTTGGGATTGCTGATTTTCTTGGGACATACCGATTTTCAGTTGTAAAATACTAATATTCTTGTGGAGTACCGATTTTCAGTTGTAAAATACTAATATTCTTAGGGAGTACCGATTTTCAGTTAGAGAATACTGATTTTCATGGGAAATACGGATTTTCAGTTGGAAAATACTGATTTTCTTCGGAATACCGATTTTCAGTAGTAAAATACTGATTTTCTTGGGAAATACGGATTATCGGTTGGGAAGACGATAAGTCAAATTTCAACCTCTGTTTTCCCCAGATTTTGCGCATATGATTTATTTCCTTGGAGTCTGATACTCGAATAACGAAAACCGGAAGTTGACGACGGTCAAAGTTGTTCCGTGATTGGCCGTTGCAGGAACGTCTCGAGTATCCACCGTTCGTTCATGCCTCCGGCGTAACTCCGGGTTTCCTCAAAACTCTGCTGAATCAATACAGGGGTGAGAAAGATCGGGGACAGGTGGCTGGAAGGCCGACGAGGGTGAACCTCGAGTCCCTTTTGCGTCGTTGGCGCGGTATGGCTCTCGGGGACGCAAGTCTGTATCAGATTCTGATGACCGGACGACTCCTCGATTTACCTGGGGACCCCAAAAACTGCGATCTTTATCAGTTTCTCGCAACGGCCTGCGGTCTCTTGGGAAACGTAAGATCCGATTCTCTCGTCCGTTTCGTTTTTATTTTTTTTTTTTTTTTTTTTCACAAGAATTTCCTTCCATCCGTCGCGAGGCTTCGCCTAGATTGGAATCGCGTGTTGTCGAAACCCCCGATAGATCTCTTTCGTAAGAGGGAAAGCGAGGCAGAGCACTTAATTTTTTTTTCTTTCTTTTGGACTCTTACAAAACTGAGAGAAGTTGGATGACGCTTCGGCGGTCCGAATCAGTACCAAGCATACGCCGTGAGAACTCGAACTTCGAACAAGTTCGAGCGAGTTCGAGCTTGACCAGAAAAAGTGGCGGATCGTTCCGAAGCGTTTCTCTCATGAGTAGCTTGACTTGGAAGACCCGTTGAAACTTTCATTTTTCATTGGACTGGTATTAAAGACCTCTTTTCAAACAATGAACCTCAAATGCCAGTGCAATTTCTTTTGATCCTCTTCTCGGACGGTTATCCGTAATTCGTTGAGTCGAAACCGCTCCTATCAACAGTAGAAATTCAAGGAAAGCTCCGTAGCGAACTTCCAGCGAGTTCGGGGAACTTCCGGGTTTGCCAAAAAGAAAGACGAGTCCTTCCGAAGAGTTTCTCATGAGTAGCTTAACCTGGAACTTTGATCTTTCATCGGTCTCCACCTTTAAAGAGGTCCGCCTCGCCTCTGGATACAACAAAGACCAAATTACGGTGCAATCTCCTTTTGATACTCTCTCCTCATGGAAATAATTCCTCTTTTGATGAACTTTTGGTAGTCCTTGTACGAGACTATGATCGAGATCTGCGAATTACTGAGCGAAGAACCGGAAGGTGGCTCGGCCACTGTACCGTTCGACGTTTTCATGAATCTTTACGAATACCTGGCGAGCCTCGATTGTTCCGGCGGCCAATCGATCGTGGCACCGGGGCAAAGTGGCACCGAGACGGGTCTCGGTAAAGACGAAGCGTCGCCGGGTCGATCGTCTCGTCTCTCTTTCTCTTCGCCAAACGTTTCCACTTCGGGCTGTTCCGGGGCTAAGGAAACTCCTCCTCGATGCCCAAGCATCGATAACTCGATCGGGGCCACGGACACTCAAGAATCCTTTTCATCGTCCGAGGTAATTTCGCTTCGTTGAATATTTACAAGTTTTGCCATTTTAGGGACGCCCTTTCGTGGACCCTTTGACCTACGACCCAAATGGAAATCCACTGTTTTCATTTCTATTCTATTTTCTTTCGACCTTTTCATTTTTAACAACGTCAGACACGGTTTAACCGGGCCAATGAACAAATCTGAATGACTCATCTGTCATTCCTATTAATATTTTATGGAATTCCTCATTCGTGAGCTTTTACGTCGGTTGCCGATATACTCCTGTCCAACATGGTTCATTTTTATTCTTGCCGACGCTGTTAGCTTTGAAGCCTGCCTCGTTCGAACAAGAACGATTCTTTTTTTAGAAGAATATTTTTGTTGGTGAATTCGAGTTTGAGATTTCACGAAGAACTAGAGATAATCTTGGAACGATGATTCATAACCTAAAAGTGGAAAAAAATACAAACTCGATAATAATGAGATTAACGTTCCCGTAGAAAACTCTCTTCTACGAAACAAAAATGATCGCAGCTAAAGTTTAAAGCGGTGGGTAAAAGCTAGTGCCTACTCAAGAGTCATGAGTCGATCATTTTCGACCCCAAAGTGTCCTTCCACCGGTGAATCCGCGGCTGTGCTCGAGGAATCGAGAATCGTCGAGGAAGAGGACTTCGGGTTCTCAGGAATACCGGAAACGAGCCCAAGAGGAGTAACAACGGTTGAGCCGCGACCGGAGTCACCGAGTGAAAATAGGTCCAACGGTGGGAAGCGTTTTGAGTGGAAACCCGAGAAGTCTGCAGTCGAGAGACTCGGTCCCGTTGAAAGTGAGGTTACGAGGGTTCAAGAGGTACGCAGGGGGGACCTCGAGAACCACTCGAGAGTGGAAAAGGTGATGGTGGATGACGAGACGAGAAACGTCATGGAGTTACACGGGAGTTCCGTCTCGTTCGCCACTTCACCGCGTCAAGCCACTTTGTCTTTTGCTGAAAGTCACGTCCCTGAAGAACTTCCGGTCTGCGAATCGGCGACCGAGTCTCCGAGCCAAGAGGTGGACCCTCAAGTATCGGCGGTTCGTTCTATCCCGCTTGCCAGGGAAGCTGGTGGCGCCGATGTGGCCGAACATTCATCGCAGCTGAACGATTCAATTGAGGAAGTTTCTCCCTACGAGGGAGCTACGCCAAAAATCCTACGGAGCTACGAAAGAATACATAGCGAAACGCACGAGGACGTTGCCAACGTCCGAACTGGACGAACCGAGGGAGAAACCGAGAAAAATGGACGGGACAGTCCAGAGGTGAGGGGAGAACCATCCATTACCATATTCGGAAGGTTCCACCTTGTATTTTATGAGAAAAATCGATATTACCCTCCAACCGACTCGATAGTCGACTCGAACAGTCTTTTTTTCCATCGTGCACGCTCTTACCGGACAGAGTGTGAAAGTGACTGCGGAATCGTTCCTCATGGAGGTTTTTCCTTCGCGGTTCAACGATTCTACTACCCCTCGTCAAATATTTCTCGTACTCTTTTCATTTTCATTAACTTACCTCGGAGTTAAGATTGATGAAGCGTTACAACAGAATGTGGAAGGCCGGAACGCTAATTGATCCAAGTATGGGGGATCGTGACAAACGACCCGGCCAGCCGCGAATGAGGCAATTTCGCTCGACGGTCGGCTAGAAAACAGCGAACCGTTTAAATTTTATCGGTGATATACGGAGTTTGTGGTCTACTACGGCCTGAGGTTGGACGAACCTTTCCGGGCCGGTTAATAATCCTAATAGCTATTGTCGCTTCGTTTTATCCGCAAAGCTCCCACGGAATCTCGTTAGTCATCGAATTTCGTTACTCCGGAGAAAAGCCCACGCTAATGGCTCACGTTGTAGCTGAAGTTGATGTTGAAATCGGACCGTTCTCTCTCGTCATTTTATTTAACCATTGTGCAACCTGTACAAGCTTTGCGAAGCTCGCGTCCAGTTCGCTGAAAACCTAGAAAGAGGACTTTTACACACTGGGATAACACGCGGACATTTAAGGGGATTTTTTTATTCGTTTGGGTTTGTTTGGGTTGTAATCTATTTTTTTCCAAAGTTATTCGTTTGGATTCCGGCAGTTTATCGGTTTTTCTCTAGCTTTTTTTACCCCCACTTTTCCGATCAGAAAAAACTCCAGAAAAAACGCAGACTCCGGATTTCTCCAATGAACCGAATATTTTATATTTTAAAAAAACATATATGCTACCTCCTCGTCTTATAATTCTTTTCAAGAGTGGAATTCCGAACCGAGCCGTCGTTGATCCATGATCATTGTCCTGATAACGCGTTCGAGCAATTCTCGTTCTTTTTTTTCGTCGCAAGTACGACGACATCAGCGAGAGAAAAGTTCCCGCGACACCCACGGGGAGTTTACGTTCGGAAGATGGGAACGAGTGGAAAATCTCGACGAAGAACGCCGCCAAGGACGAAACGTTTGGCCCTGGAATTCTTATGGATCCGAGGGATTACGTTCATGGGGAATTCTACGGGGAGGAATTTGAGGACGTTGGGAAGTACGAGACGATCGATCTAGAGAATGTTCGCCGGGTTACTTGCGAGTGTCACGAGGCGAGAAAAGACGATCCTAGAAATCTTAAGGGGGAATCTGGCGAACCGCGAGAAACCACCGCTACGTCTGATCCGGTCGATCTCCTCGCTGAGTTTTTCGATCGAATGAGAGTTACCGAGTGTTCAAACGGATTTTACGTAATACCGGAAGTGCCTGGAATCGGACCACCCGTTAACCCTAAAACGGTCACCGCGGTAGGAATTTGGTTGACCGAATGCTCGCGACGACAACAGGGCCAAGTTGGACCGAGAAACTTGAGGCACTTCTTGTGCCCGAGCCTCGATGGTGCTTCCAGAAAGCCCTATTCCGTCAATTGTCAATTAGATAAATAGATACTATCAGCTTGGGATTACATCTTCGATTTTTTTTTTAATGAAATATCGAAGTAATGATTTAATAAATTATTATTAATATTATAAAATTAATAAAAATAAATAAATATGATATTATTAAAATTGATAAAATAATAATTGTCCAATAGTTCAATAGGTCAATATTGAAATATTATATAATAATTATGTTATATAATATATAACAATTATATAATAATGATTATAATTATTAAGTAAAATTGATAAAACAATAATGTTACTTAATAATTATAATATCATATTCATTTATTTTCAATAATTTTATAATATTATCACATTATTATTTTAATATTATAATTATTGTTATAATTATAAAATTAATATTAATAATTATAATATTGAAATATTAAAATAATAATATTCTAACATTACAAAGTGAATATCAATAATTAAGAATATTAATATTTCGATTTGATATTAAATATTAACACGAATAGTTAAGAATAACAAGTCTTTCCTGATCATTTTCAATATTCCGGGTCTTTTAAAATCCATTTTGGCGGAAATGGAAAGCAAAGAATAACGTTGGGAAAACTTTCTAGACGTCGATTAAAAAAAAAAAAAAAAAAAAAAAAAAAAAAAAAAAAACACCATTCAACCATAAAAAAAGCTAAAGGAGGAAAAAAGAAAAAGACAAAAACACCATTCAACGATAATAAATGCTAAGGGATGAAAAAAGAAAATGACGGAAAATAAAAAACCTTGAGACGATGGAAACTTCGTCGAGCCGTAGTTCCACCAATACTCGAAAGTATTTCGCAACAGCACTTCGTCGCCCCCCCCCCCTCCCCCGCTCCCCCGGAGCACGTGTATCCTAGTTTTTTTTTACGAGAATGGATGTATCAAGCCAAGTAAAACGTATGTAGGAAGAGGCGAGCGTTTCTCAAGTGTCCATTGCGCACAGAGCCAGCAGAGATCCCCGTTTCGTTGGCTCCATCAACGAACACCAACGTACACCAACGAAACCCAAACAAACTCGGGTTGCGCTTGGCGGTTGTGTAGCGTAGCCTCTCGCCTCCACCCTGAGATAGGTACGCTCGAACACGCTTCGTATATATTCTTGGCGGAACAAACTCCGATCCGTGAAGCAAACTCGACCAAATTGTGCGCCACAGAGGCGATCCACGTGCGCGAACGAATATATCCCATCCGGGTGACCGTAGTTGGCCCAGCGGTCTCGTGGTTGGCCCAACGGGAAAACCAAATTTGCCTCGCTCCCCAAAATTCCACTCCCGAATCGTTTCCCTCGCTGGGAAACCTTTTTTTTGGTTTTTTT
>JAPYZI010005248.1:0-11605 GCA_030523105.1 Ophioninae sp. A BG-2022a
GGGGGGGGGGCGGGGGGCCGGGGGGGGGGGGGGGGGGCGGCGGGGGGGGGGGGGGGGGGGGAGGTTTTGTCCCAACGTTTTTGGCTTTGGAGAAACGGGTTGATGTATTTTTTTTTTTTTTTTTTTGGTATATAGGAAGTGACAGATGAGTTTTGAAAAAGGGAGGCTTGGGGAGATTTCAACTAGATTTTATGAAAAATTATTCGGAGTGGAAATGACAATTTTTTATAGTTTTTTTTTTTTTTATGGCGAATTTATATTTTCGTTCGCTGAAGTTTTTGAAATATTTTATAAGAATGTTAAAGAATTTTTTTTTAAATATAAATATTGCGTAATTTTATTTTTGTAAGAGGGTTTTTTTTTTTTAAATAATATTTAGTGGGGTGATCGGGGATTATTTTTTGATTACACAGTTTTCGATCTTGAATTATATGCAACACAGATTTTCGGAAAAATTAGGTAAAAATTAAAAAAAAACCAATTTTAAAAAATACTGATGGTTAAAAAATGAAATACTGTATAATCTTCACATTGTATAAGGATTTTTGCAAAAATGTGAAATAAATAAAAATAAAAAGAAAAAAGAAAACAAAATATTTACGGCCAGAAAAAAAAGTACTGTACAATGGTATGATTGTCTAAGAACTTTAACAAAATATAAACTAAATAAAAATAAAATTGAAAGAAAAAAAAACCAAAAACTGACAACAATAAAAAACTAATAAAACAATTACACAATAATCTCACATACACCTTCAAAAATTCTTCAAAACTAGGTCCAAGAAAAATTCCAAAAACCTAAACCAAACGTAAGCAATAAAAATTATTTGAAAACAAAAGTAAAAAGAATTTCAAAATAAAAATACAATATAAAATAAAAAATAAATTCTCGTTAATCGCGATCGTCGAGAATAACAACCGCGACCTTAAAATCGATTTTCGTGTTTCGCAGTCCAAAGGTGGAGGGGTGGGGGGGGGGGGGGCGGAATAAAAAGGTTATGGTAATGCGGTGTGGATGGATCGAGGCGAGAATTCCTAGACCTGACCGAGTGACGATTTTTTTGGCTTTTTTGCTTTCTCCTTTTTGGCATCCCCCCCCCTCCTCGAGGGAGGGGGGGGGGGAGAAACTTTCGATAAACCGAGCGCGAGTCCTAATCGGAGGCTCGTAAAAGACCAGGGAAGGATTTTAGAAGCGTTCGACGATAAAAGGTAGGACAGGATCAACGAGTGACGAAAAGCGTCCGAGCGTTATCTTAATGGTAAGACTGGAGTGTCCCGATCGTTCTTCATTGTGTTGGTTTTTGATAGAAAGTTTATGCTTAGATTTTATTAGGTAAATAATTTTGAAAATCCGGTCTTCGTGGATGAGCTCCCGTGAGAGAGAAGCTTAGAAACTGACGTGTTTTACGATTTGTCCAACGGGTTTCTATAAATTAACCGGTTTTACGATCGAACGATATTCAATAATAATAACAATGTTTAGTATCGTGATGATCATTTTATGGATTTTGGGTACGAGTTCTTTCGATTCTCTAACCATCGGTGTTTGTTGATTTTTTTTTTTTTTTGTATTTGGTTTTTTCTTGTTTGGGTTTGTTTGGGTTGGGTGATCGTACGACGCGTTTTTTTAGTGGTCCGATTTTTTTTTTTCGATCGTAGTTTGTGGATATTTGTATTATTAAAAGGAAGAGGATAAAGTATGGATGAAAAAATAATTTATTTAATTTATTATACAATTGTTAATATAATTAATTCATGTTCTGGTAAAATTTTCCGGCTAATATAAAATTGATATAAAAATTTGTTTTTGCAAAAAAGATGAAGGGGCATATTAATTGACATTTGAATACGTATTTTTTATTATATCTTGAATTTTTAATAAAAACACATAATTTTTTCGATTTCTTTAATTCGTATTAATTTTTAAATTATTACATCGAAGGTTCATTATTCTATTTCTTATTTTCCATACATTATGTTTTGTCTGCATGTTTTGTTATTGTTAAATTTGTTTTTTGGGTTTGTTTGGGTTATTATAATCTCTTTTATTTAAAAAAAAATACCTTTCATTTTTATTTCGTTATATAGTGTCTCGTTTTTTATTTTCGATTTTGTTGGGAGCTTTAAAAAAATATTTACTCCTTCTTATTGTTGTATGTTTGGGTTTGTTTGGGTTACCCTGCTTTAAGGTGTCAAATAAGGTAATTAGTTGGAAGAATATATAAATAAATAAATATTTAGCTTAATAAATTAATTAATACATAAATAAATTATTGAATAAACGAATAAATATATAATTAAACGAGTAAATTAACAAATACATATATAAATAAATGAATGAATGAATACATAAATATTTAAATAAATAAATAAATAAATAAATAAATAAATAAATATTTAAATTGATAAATTAATAAATAAATACTTAAATACATAAATAAATAAGTAAATAAACGAATAAATAAATAAATAATGGTGTCCCTCACAAGCTCTCTCTTTTATTTACGATTCCCATCAATTCGTCGCTGCTGCTTTATCGTCGATTTTCTTTTTCTCTTTTCTTATCACGTAGGTACAAGGGGAGTGCATAGAACGAGGCAAGTACAAAGTGTGTCATACGGACTTTTATTCCTTGCGATCGTAAAGTCCAATTCGTTTTCACACCCTAGCTAGAATATGATAATCGTCGGGAGAAACACGAGCGTAAAGTTTCCGCCCGACGGGCCGACGTTATTGCGCGAGGAAACACAAGCGAAGATCCAATGAGCCGTACCTCTCGATGGCGATTTATGTATGCGGAAAAAAATTGTATTCCTCCGTGCGCCCAGCGACAGTCTAAGGGGATAAACGTCCCGTTGAAAATTCACAAACGAACGCCAGAATGCCTGAGAATGTTTGATATACACGACTCAACGGATTTCTTATTATTGTAGTACAGATTCCGTGTACTATGAATATCTTGAATAAAGTATTTTGAATTGACAACAAAAATAACAGAAAGAAAAAAAAATAGCAATTTATTAACAATTTTGAAAAATTTAGAACTCGGTTGAAATTAAATTTTGGGCTGTGCATTGTTAAGTATCGTCAACCAAGAGAAGGCCCCGAAATACTAAACACAATCAATTCATATTTAAATTTAAGAAAAGAATTTATTTGTAATCATTTAAAAAAATATTTTTTTTTGTTTTTATTTTACTTAAAAACGTTATTGAATTTTAATCCAATTTTTTCCGCCATTTAAATTAAGAAGAACTTGAAATAAATAATTTTCGCTTATAATAATAATAAATAATTATTATTATTTGAAATAATAATTTAATTTACATTTAATTGGAATAATTGAATCATCTATAATAATTTAATTTATAGTGCCTTAAATAATAATACTTTAAATGAATAATTTTCTAATAATGGTTGTTCATCAAGAAATAAATAATTAGTAAATGATCACACATGCGTTATTAAATAATAAAACATAACAAGTATTATCACAGAACGACTAATAGAAGAACACAACTAAAAAATGAAAGCATTTCCAGAAATTTCCACTTATTTTCAAATTATTGAATTTCCTTATTGAAAAACGTCCATCTGACCCAAACAAGTCGACGCTTGATTTCTCTTCGCCAAAGTGCACGTATTCAATGAGCCCAACCCATTGATCCCGAGCTCAGGGGAAGCGAAACACGTCTTCTGGCGTTATTATTTACCGCACCGATAACCCGGAGACATCGAGAGAAGAATTTTAAAGGATTGCAAGGCTTGTCACGTATTAATTTACCGATTACATTGCACATTCACACGAGGACGCAACGGCGTACACACCGGATAGATCCCCTATCTGGGGAAACGAACGGACTGGCCGATACATCATTTGTCATTCGCGTGTGTATGTGAGTAGATATATATGTGCATGTGAGTACAGATATCGAGTCGAGCTCGCAGCGCCCTCACCACAGTCGCTGTGTGACTCAATTATCAGCGTATTCACCGCGAGTGCTCTCTGTGTAGGAAAATGCACGACTGGAACCCGCGTATATAATCGTACCTGTCCGGCATACGAGAATACGTATATATATATATATGTACAGGATGATTCACATAACGAGGATCTCTTTGGGGAGCTTGTGGAGCGTGTCATTGCGAGTAAAATGCACTTTGGAAAAATCTTCTACGTCAAAAATTGCCCGAGATATGCCGTGCTGAGCTCAATGCTGAGCTACGCCTTCAAATAGGCATATCTCGGTCAATTTTCGTCGTAAAACATTTTTTCAAAATGCGTTTTTCTCACAATGATACGCTGTATCCATTGGCAAAGTCAATTTTCAGTAATTCGTGAATAGGCAGCTTCAGACGGGTTTTAAGTATAGCCCGATAATTGTGAATGAGCCTGTAGGTCGTACAGCATATGCAGCGAGGGTGCAAAAGCGTTTGGCTCGTTTCTCGTGCTCTGTAGATATATTTTTAGAGACGTGCAGGGGTGTGCAAGGGGTGCGCGGGACTATCGGAAACGAGAGACTTGTCGGAGTCAGTGCATGTGCAGTGATAAAAGCAATGCTGATGCCAGCCGGCGACACCAGGATGACCAGGTCCACGTGTACAGTGAGAAAGAGAGGGACAGCGAGATATACCCTCGACTGGTTGTCAGTTCACTGTTATCCACCCTCGTAGCGTATAAGTGACGTTCGCCAAAAGCCACGTGTACTTCTCGATGACACAGAGAACATTTGTCACTGCGAGCAACGTCAGTCACCGGGCTCACCTAAATTCGAATGCAAATGCGCAAACTCAACGATTGTAGCTTCTAATTATTGATGGTTCATCATGGTAGGTTAAAGTTGGACATTTTTGGCTATTGGGTTCGATCATGTAATCCTAGTTGTGATCCTTTCGGTTGATCCTTCGTTAATTGGATTTATCGGTGGATGCTGAATGATCGGTTGGACCGTCATCATTGATGAGGATGTTGTATCGGCTATGAAGGACACCTTGAGGGTTTAAAGCGAAAAAAGAGAGATGAGGGAAATGGCAACGAGATTAGCTTTGGGTCGTGTAGGAAGACGATGGAGTACCGCGGATAACAGGTGGCGCAGCGTGCCGATCGTTAGGCGGAAAATCCTTTGACCCTGTGCGACGATGCGTGAGTATCGTTGAGGCTCAGAGAGAAAGAGAGAGAGAGAGAGAGGAAGCATACCACGACCAGCATAGCACCATAGATCATCGATCGCTTGGATAAGACTTCGCAAACTTCTGACCGTTTTCTTCGCGGAGACACGTTGCCACGCTTGGAGACTCGGCCTAGTGATGGGAACTCTCACCGATTCCCGGGTATCGCTCCGTTAGAGATTGCTACGATCGTAAGCGTACCCCATTATTTCCGAAAGCTTCGAACATAAAGAACCGTCTAACGGCCCCAATGGACGCCTCATCATAGTACGAGCTGATGGGGACTGCGTAGGATGAGTTTACCAGTTACTAGATATTGACTAACAATTTTATTTGTTGCTATTACTGCAAATATTATTTTCTACCATCAGAATAGTATCTTTCGTTAGATATGGGGATTAAAAAAAAATCCTTTTGGTTACAATTGTTTTCAACCCAAACAAACCCAAACAATTAGACCCAGATGTATGCTGATGGATATGTGATGTATGTACAAAAATATACTTGTATTATATTCTAAAAAGCTGACTGATGATCCAAAGGCACTTTTTGCCAAACTTCAAAACGTCATAAGTAACGGAAATAATAAAAACTGTCAGCTTCCTCGGGCTAAATATCACTAGTGGTGACTAGTTAAGCTAATTTATATCGAAAACAAAAATCTCCTATCAAAATTGAGGTGGAGTCCTACTTCTGCACAATGACCAATCGTTCATCAAAAATGAAAATTCTTCTGATAAAATAGTACAACTTCAATGAAACATCATTTTTTATGGTTAACATAGATTTTTATAGAAATTAACGCAAAACTGATTGATGTTTCGAGTCAAGTGGTTTCGAATAAGCGTTTTTCCTCTGGCAAACAATGGCAAGCCAAACTGTTGAGACACGTTGAACAAGTGCCTGGAAAATGATGATTATTTGCATAGGTAGTCATACGTGTCTGAAAGTCCTGTCTGATGAGGCCTCCTCAGCACGGTCCCAATAAAAGGTACACGTGCGTGAGTGCGATTTATATTGGGAGTAGCAAGAGTGGGATCGGTAAAGAAATCGGTAGGTTGGAACTCGGTGGACTGCCTTGGTAGGATTTGTACGAACGTGGCGCGTGTTAATGTTAATGGTAGAGGGTAACCGGCGGTAGCCTTGGCTGTCCTTCCACATTCCCGGGTCCTGTACTGTTTTGCTGGTGGCGGGTATATACATCGTGGTTAAAATGGGTATGGCCGAGAAGGAGCAGCAGCCGGAGGTAAGAAGCGAAAGATCCGAGGGGTAATGGAGGACGTCGGGAGGACGTTGGGAGAGAATACTCGAACGGGTGTGCGTTGGTTGGCTAGTTGGCTGCTGTGCATACGAAGACGGACAATCCCTTTGGACTCGAAGAAACACACGTACGTTGAACACATAGCAAAGTCGAGAATGCTTGATCTCTTTGTCTTGGATTGGAAGAGCCTTGGTGAGAGAGAATATCTACCAAAGGAACACGAAAAAGACTAAAGAGGGATGACCATGATGGTAGGGATGAGGTGGAACGCTGAAGAGGAAGAGTTGGAAAAGAGTATACGGCGCTTGCGGCCCAGCCAATACCCACTTTTTCTCGACTTGGCACATTTTTCAAAGTCTGTTGACAGCTATCCAACGTTCCATTCCTGTTCTTTTTCACTCTTACCACTTCTACATTCCCGATCTTTATTCGAGTTGGCTCAACCTCCGTACCACGAAATAAACGAACCTTCTACTCGTTGATGTTCCAACTCGCCCTCACTTTCGAACCGCTTTTGCTTGACCAGAGTCGTTTTGCCACCTTACCAATGAGCCACTTCGGTACCATTTCGGTTGTTTTTCTTTTTTCCGACCCTCGTGGTTTCCCATGAGAACTGCCGGAGATGATGAAAAAGACAACGTAGCTATCGAGATGTTATTGTCGGTGAACCAGCGTCAGGTTGACCGATCGTTCGATTTTATTCTACCTGATTTGTCGTCAAAGGTAAACTTAAAGGAGATAAAGACAGTTTTATACTTTTTGTTGGATGGAACAGGTGGTTTGTTTCAGTTTCTTTTTTATGTACCTGAACAATCCAATGTACCCGAATAGTCCAAACCCAAACAAAATCAATATACCGAAGACAGTTCTCCAATTTCTGTTGGATGGAAAAGGTGGTTTGGACTAGGACATCCAGTTACCTCAAGACCGCTGTCGGATCGTTTTTAGGTTGATGCGTCATCAAGGTCGAATCCTAAAAAACGCCGAAAACTTTCTATGAAGGTTGAACCGAGGAACCGCCGCGGGACGAGAGAGGCCCAGACAGGAAGAGACCTGTGAGGCAAAGCAGAAGCGCACCAGCCTTACCGACTGTATCTCCGATCTGGTGTAAATCAACTCAATGCTCGAGAGGAGCCTTTTTGCCTCCTTCCTCTTCCACCTTTCGTATTAACTTCCTTCTGTCCTTTTTTCTTCCCTTTCTTCAGCGACTATGGATCTTTACTCCCGAGTCCCTCAAGACGGAAATATATATATATATAAACTCTCATACGTGTGTTACGTGAGTGCAGAAATGAAGAAATAAATATTGAGGGTAGTAAAAAGAAATCCATCATTTTTTCAATAGATGGCTTTGGAACAATGAGGTTTCGTACTCAACAAGTTTTTGCGATAGTTTTGTCATTGGTTGACTCCAAAAAGTAATGGATTTTTTTTTACTACACGTAATATAAATTAATACATGCGTTAATATATAAATAAATGAATAAATAAATAAATGAACAAATAACTACATGAATGAATGAATAAATAAATGTGACATGTCCGTATATTTTTATCAATTCGCTTCTATGCTCTCTTTGCGATTGAAAATCTACCGATTATTAATTCAAGTTTGTACGTGCAAAGATGAAAATTGGATACGCGCGACCACCTCGGGTCTCTCCGTTGCCCCGAGGGATTCGTGAGATTTCTCGCTCGTTCTAATCCCTCCTCATCCTCAATCCATCTGTCCCTAGCCTTTTCCCTCTTTCTCTTATACGTTGCACGATAATTAGAATATTTGTTGGTCTTTCAGGCTACGGTTGTACATATTGTATTATAAATTAATATTGCATTAGAATTTAAAGTGTTGGCGGATGTTGAGCTTGAGTGAAGCTGGACCGTAAGGGCATGTTGCGATCTGCGTACCGTGCGTTGAAACGAGAGATGGGTAATGGATTTGCGGTACTATCGTTTGGTCTTAAACATCTATCTGTTCGTTTTGTTTATTCATTTGCCTATCTATCCATCCACATCTATCTTTCTCTTTCTCACCCGAACCTCAACGGCCTCCAACGGTAGAACCGCAAACTTTTTTCACTTCCCAGTTGGTGCAAATTAGCGATTAGTTTTTGTGGTTGCACCGAGTATCGAATTGTATCGGTACAACCGCATCAATCTATGGAGGTATCCAGTTGAGGTGCGCCAATGTTCCATCGGAATCGACCCAGTTCGTTCCATTCGGAAGAGCAGCTTGGAATTGTGTTTCTCCAATGAAAAACATTCGGGAACCGATAATTAATCATTAGGTTGGATTTTTAGTCCTCGAGCTCATCCAAATCCTATTTCCTATTAGCTGCTGCACAGCCTGGAATGTTGTTTCTTCAATGAAAAACATTCGGAAAACTGATAATTATCTATTTGGGTTGGATCTTCAATCCTCTAGCTGATCCAACTCCTATTTCCTATTAGCTGCTGCACAGCCTGGAATGTTGTTTCTTCAATGAAAAACATTCGTAAAACCGAGAATTATCGATTCCGTTGGATCTTCAACGTTCTCATTGATCTAAATCCTATTAGATTCGAATCGACAACTGCTCAAGCTTCGAATATTGAAACCATCGTGCTCCGAGATCATAAAAAAAGAAACTGCCCATAACAGCACGAGGGAATTTTCTTTAGGAACGCAACTCGTGAATTCAGCACGAGCCAATTTCGAGAAACGGCTACGTCGGTGAACCGGACTCCGTTGAAGCACTCCGGATCTCTGTTGGGACCTAGTACAACGAGGGGAGGTTCCTTCGAAGCGTCTACTAAAGTATCGCCTCGAGTACCCTGTACGTACAGGCTCTAGTACTTTCTCGTTCAGTTTCTCTCCTACGTGTATACCTACCAAAGGATCTTCGCCTCCAAGATCCTTCGTTGGTTCTGCGCAGATCGGATAACGAGGCGTAACAAAGGAGTGTCGTATCCTCGCTGGTTCGCTTCGCGAGTTTATATCGCGCAAATATACGTAACCGTGCGTTTGTATGAGTTTGTAGGTTATGGTATGAAGTATAGGTTGAAGGTACAGGATATTATTGTAAGAATGGAGGTATGTAGTCGAGTAGGAGGATTTTACGTTGAGGCCTATACTGAGGTACCGTATAGGCCTATTCCCTATCTCGGGGGGCTATCGTAAGGTTTCCTCCTTGGTGAAGGGCTCGACGAATCCCCGCGTGAAAAAAGCTAATCCTTCCGCTCGCGTTTCTCCCCGCGAATCCCCGGAGCTATAAATCTTGAACCTGGAGGGGGGGGGGGGAGCTGTTTGAAGGATGGAGGAAGGGGAAGAGAGAACTCTGGAGCAACACACTGGAGACCTATGGACTCCCTGTGCTCCCATCCTTGTGTATGATTCATGATCACGTGTTCGCTGACTTCTGAGAGAGTCAGCCAACGCGATATATATCTCTCTCTCTCTCTCTCTCTCTCTCTGGGAAAGTCTTGTATCATCTGCGCATATCACGAATGCCGCTGCATACGTGCCATTTTTATTTGGGTCCAATGGTGCCCCAATTGGGATACGTATATACGTTTTTGTCGATATCTGTCTTCAGGAAGGTTCACTGATACCTGGATTTCCGAAAATACTGTAACATAGAGTTTTTGACAAAATGGTTGGTGGTTTTGAAGTTACGAGACATCTGGTAGGTTTAAGGTACATTTATTTGTTCTTTTTTAATTGTTCTGTAGTCTGTTTTCCTATTGGCTTTTTTATGGGTCCATAGAATCCTTGAGGTAGGATATTTAATGGTATCTTGATGTGATATATTGATATTTTAATATACTCTTCAAGGGAATTACGAACACGTTGGAAACTTTTGACGCGGCACCTCGTTACGTCGGTTATGACAATTTTGGGATTTTGCGCTGCGAGTAACTACCGACGGATGGCGTATACGTACGCGTGTCAACCGATACTCACATACGTATAAGTAGTATATACTTTCCGGGAAAACTATACGAGATATCAATATGAATCTAACGCCATTTAAGTTAAGGAAAAACCTTTTCCAAACACACCCATTGAATCTCTATAGTATATAAGAAACTCGCTCTACGACCTTCAAATTTCATGATTTTTGAGATTCCGGAAAAGTGGCCGGAGTAGTCGAACATTTTTTTTTTCTGTTTTGAAAGTGTTAAAAGGGTCCATTTAATCGAAAATTTTCAGCTGATTACGAATATGAACGTATTTTCGTCGAAAGCACTGCACACGACAACAAAAATCGTGATTTTAGAAGTTTTTTACTATTTTTTCACGGAAATTTTGGGTTTCGGGGAAAATTAACGGTAGATTCGCGTTCAGGTGATCAAATTACATCGTAAAGGACCTATAAAAAAAATATTAAAAATCAAAAATTTTTTTCGATTTTTGGGCATAATACCTTTTTTCACTAAATCATCGATGCTTTTTTAATAAATGAAATCCGATGATTTTTCGATTTTTGGCAGTATTTCAAAGTCGGACTGTCGATTTTTGCAAATTTTTCCATACATACCCCTTTGCCTCTTTTTTTGCCATTTTTCAAGGGTTCTTCCCGGCAAAACTATAAGAGATATCGATACGAATCCAACGCCATTATTTAAGTTAGGCAAAAACCTTTTCCAAATCCTCCAAATGAATCCCCATAGCCTACGGGAAGATCATCCTACGACCTTTTGAAATATCGTGATTTTTGAGATTCCGGAAAAGTGGCCTGGGAGGACGAACAATTTTTTTTTTCAATTTTTTAAGTATTGAACGGCTGTATTTGATCGGAAATTTTCCGCTGATTACGAATATCATAAAATTTTTATCGAAAGCATGGAACAAAGCAAAGAAAAACGTGTTTTAAGGTGTTTTTTTCGATTTTTCCCTCGAAATTTTGGGATTTCGGGGAAATAAATGGTATATTCGTGTTCAGGGGACAAAGTTACATCAAAATAGACCATTAAAAAAAATATTAAAAATCCAAAATTATTTTCCATTTTTGGGCAAAATAAGTTTTTTCACTCAATCATCGATAACTTTTTTCCCTTTAGGATTTGGTAGTCCAGTTTGCACTCGATCTCTTTGTTATGATTTTTTCTTCAAAATGCTTTTTTAATCATTAAAATCCGATGATTTTTCGATTTTTGGCAGAATTTCAAAGATGGACCATCGATTTTTGCAAA
>JAPYZI010005249.1:0-10854 GCA_030523105.1 Ophioninae sp. A BG-2022a
AAAAAAAAAAAAAAAAAAAAAAAAAAAAAAAAAAAAAAAAAAAAAAAGAAAAGAAAATCGAGATTGAAATTTGAGAAAAAAAAAATTTATTTAATACACAACAAAAATAATAAATCATTTTCCAAACTAAATCACGTTTTTTTTTAATTGAAAATAAAATCATTATTTTTTATTTTAAAAAATCCGTTCCTGCTTGAAAAAAAAAAAACAATATTTTTAATTTAAAAAAATGGTAAAATAAAAATAGCAATAGTTTGAAAAATAAATAAATAAGTATACGCCCTTAAACTCTCTGAACTAAAAAATCATTTTTGACGCGGAAAACGCATTTTTTAAAAGACGAAAGAAGAGCGAAAAAAAAAAATCAAAAGGAGAGGGGTTGGTAAAGAGACAAACAGTCGTGAGTGTGGATTCGTTCGTTTTAACGGGAGCGTACCCTTCGTCCTCGATATCGCACTGTAGACCGATGAACATAAGCCCGGCATGTCCGATGCCTCGAGGACCGAATTTCTTCGGATAGCAAGCTGTTAAGGCAGATAAGCATTGCCGCGGAGAGCTCTTTTGAAAAATAGATTCGAGGGTGATACGAAGCCGATACCAGGCTAGGAATTATCAATCCCGCAAGCCCTTGAGTTTTTCTTTTATCTTGTTCGTTTATCTTGTTATCGATTATAATCTCGAGTTAATCGAAGAATATTAAAAAGGCGGCGGGGCGGAGGGGGGGGGGGCTTGAGAGGAAAAGCGGCGATAATTAATGATTTATTTAAGGGATAAATGAGGGTGAGTGTTTTTTGCTCGAATTAATTGAAGGAAGCTTCCATTCGATGCAGAATGGTTTGGTTCTTGAATTTTCCAGTATTTCGGTTAATCAAGCCCTTATTTGAGTATTCCAATAGTTATTCGAGTAGCCCAATGTTTATTTGGATATTTCAATATTTCTTTGGAACTTTGAGCCTTATTTGAGTACTTTAACCCTTGATTGAGTACTTTAATCCTTTATTGAGTACTTTAACCCTTTATTGAGTACTTAAACCCTTTATTGAGTACTTAAACCCATTATAGAGTACTTTGACCCTTTATTGATTACTTAAACCGTTTATTGAGTACTTAAACCCTTTATTGAGTACTTTAACCCTTTATTGAGTACTTTAATTCATTGTTGAGTACTTAAACCCTTTATTGAGTACTTTAACCGTTTATTGAGTACTTTAACTCTTTATTGAGTACTTTAACCCATTATTGAGTACTTAAACCCAGTATTGAGTACTTAAACTTTTTATTGAGTACTTTAACCCTTTATTGAATACTTAAACCCATTATTGAGTACTTTAACCCTTTATTGAGTACTTTAACCCTTCATTGAGTACTTTAACCCTCCATTGAGTACTTTAACCCTTTATTGAGTACTTAAACCCTTTATTGAGTACTTTAATCGTTTATTAAGTACTTAAACCCTTTCTTGAGTAGTGGAACCTTTTATTAAGTACTTTAATCCTTATTTGAGTACCTGGCCTCGTTATTAAGTACGTTGTTAATTTAAGTCCAACCCTTATTTGAGTACTCCAACCCTTTATTGAGTACCACAACCCTTCTTTGAGTACTCAAACTGTTTATTGAGTACTTCAACCCTTATTCAAGTGTTACAACCCTTTTTTGAGTATTTCAATCGACAATTCAGTTCTTCAAGATTTATTTCAATTCTTCAACCCTCATTCGACTGAATCGAAGTTTTGGAATAATTCAAATAAATATTTCCGCTTGTTTGGTCGTTCGTTTATTCAACTGGGATTTTTCGATGTATTAGTTCGTGTAATTTAGGAATATTTGAGGAAAAGAAAACCCACCCGTTGGCGTAGCAGTCGCTCTGCAATGCACCACCACCCTGGCCATAACCATAGCCTTTTGGACCGAACTTCTTTCCGTAGCATACTGAAGAGAATACCCATTAGCGTCCTATTACCTCACACGACCTGCTCGATTACTTTCGTTACCCACAAAGTTACGATACGATTTTCGTTTTTCTTCTTTTCATCAGGTTACATCAAGTTTGTTTGTTTTTGTTTTTGTTTTTTTTTTTTTTTTTTTTTTTTCATGAGTGCACAAATATCAAGCATTCTCCATTGATGAATTAATTAGTTAATGAATTACTTCATATTTAAAAAAATTGTGAATTCGAAATTATTTAAATAAATAAATTCACTTTAATTCGTAAATCGATTACTCGATTAATTATTTCTTTCGAAAATCAAAGTTTCTCTATTGATTTAATATTTATTGAATTAACAATTCGTTGATAAATTGATCAATATTAAAGAATTAAGCATTATTAATTTTTTTTCAAATAATTGATTAATTGAATGATTTATTTTAATTCTTAATATTAAGAATTCTTAATTTTATTAATAAATCAATTCTATTTAATTGATTAATCGATTAATCGATTAATGAATTATTTGAAAAAAGGTTTCGCAATTGATTGAATATTAATTAAATTAACTATTGATTAATATTGTATCGAGAATTTTTGATTTTTTTTTTTCATTGTGGATATAAACAGATTTAAGGGGTCAAACAAAAGTGAAAATTTCGTAAAAATAAAAGGGACGAAATCGTATCGTGACTGTTGGGTATTGGGTTGCTCGATGGACTCGTATTTGCTCACCTTTGCAATAAATATCCTTGTCCGGACCTTCGCAGCAGTTGACCGAGTCTAATCGTTTCGAGCACTGGCCACATTTAAAGCATTCCTTGTGGAATGTCTACGAGATCACACGTGGATTGACGATTGGCGCGATGTCGACACGGGGATCGGATCGGACGGTATAAAAAAGAGAGAGAGACACGCACACGTGGAGAAAATTCAATTTTGTTAGTTACTCGTCAGTTAACATCTTATGGATGAAACGTAAAGAGAAAAATTAAACAAATGAAAAACACGAAAAATCGTACACGTAAACTTTTAAAGTTTCGCCATTTTTTATCGAGGAACGAGCAAAATTCAAATTTATTTTCAATTATTTATTTGTATTTCTCATTAACGAATTTATTTGGCAATAATTATTCCTCCAGATATTCGTTATATCGATTTTTATAAAATTGAAAAATATATGGAAAACGTCAATTCGTAAATAATTGAAAAAAAAATTGAAAATAATTGAAAAATAATTGAAAGAAATTGAAAAAAAGTAAAAAGAATTGAAAAATAATTGAAACAGAATTGAAAATATTGAAAAACAAAAAAGAATTGAAAAATAATTGAAACAGAATTGAGAAAATTGAATGAAATTCCGAAAAATTGAAAGTTAATTGAAAAAGAATTGAAAAATTGACAAAAATATCTGAAACCATTGAAAAAGAATAAAAACAGAATTGAAAAAATTACAAAATGTTCGTAAACATCAATGATGAATTTTGAAACAATTGGAAATAAAAAGTGTAATTTCACTCGTTCAAAAATTATGAAAAAATAACACTCATCACGAAATGAGTAGTGTCGTGGCTCGGGGGTGGGTTCGGCCAGGTGAGGGTTGGTCGTAACATACACATTCGTAAAACGTGTGTACACTTATAAAACTCAAGTAGTGTCGTAAGAAAAAAAAAAAACTCAACGGGCATTTCTTCGATGGCGAAAGATACCTCGACAGTAAATTTCGTGATCCGGACCATCGCAATGAAGCGTGGAGTCCAGTGTCCGATGACAAGCTTTGCACTTGAAGCATGTCTTATGGTAGCCCTAATCACAAGAACGAGCGGTGACGTCAAGGGCCTCCGATAAACGATCATTCGTATTCTTGTTTGTTTATTTATTTTTTAATTTTTTTATTTTTATATATTTCGAAAATAAATAAATAAATACGTATAAAAAGATTGTACGAAAAAAATATCAATAATAATGCAACTAATAATTTATAATTAATAATAAAATATAATTTGTTTAATATTATCGTAGAATAATGAATCTTGAATATTTACTGCTTATGAATATTAATAATAATAATATTTGTCAAATACAATAAATCTCGTAATAAGCAAGGATAAATCATTTTTAATTTGTTTACAAAGTATTTCAATACTTCAAAGAAAAAAAAAAATTGATAAGTATTCTTTTTCAAAATTGACCGGAGTGCGAAATAAAAAATATTTTCGTACTCCACCAAAAAAAAAAAAAAAAAAAAAAAAACTTGATAAAGAAAAATAATGATAAATTAAGAATTCCTTGACATTCTTTGTCGCGTTTGGAGATAAGGGTTGAGATTGAAACGAACCCTCCGCAACGATATTCGATTATTTAACGAATTTTGATTTCGCTCGAAATTCGATCGATTAATTTTTCAAATTTATTTATCGATTATTTATCGATTTTATTTCGATCGTTCGGCGAATAAAAAAGAATCGTAAAAATAAAAACGAGGACGATGTGATCGGCGAACGGAATAAATAATCGACGTAACGAGTGGATGAAACGATGCTCGTCGCGAGAGTATAATCCGATACGAAAAGTGATAACGCAAAACAATACATTCGAATATAAATAAGTATGTATATATATATATATGGAGAAAAACGATCGAGTCGATACGGCGATATTTCTGTAATTATTGTTCAACCAAATTATTATCCCGGTGAATAATTGAAGCGTCAATTATGTCCGTGCGAGTCCCGGGATTTTTAATTAGAATCGAGGCGAAGCTTTGGGCGAATAGTCGATTTCGTGTCTCATCCCGTCGCGACAAACGTCATTCATTTTTCATCGTCGAAGCTCGTGGCGACGACGTCGTAGTTTTCCTCGTCTCGAACGTTTCTACTCGATTTTATTTATTTATTTATTTTTTTCAAAATCTTTTTTACTTTTCGTTTTTTTTTTCTTTTTTCGATTTTTCAAAAATCTTTTTTTTTGATTTACTTTCTTTTTTTCGTTGTTTATTTTTTCGTTTTTTTGAATCTTTTTTTGGTTCCTTTTTTCTCCCTTTTTTTTGTCTTTTTTCGATTTTTTGGAAATGTTTTCTTGGTTTATTTTTTTCGTTTGTTTATCAAGTCCGCTATCGTAATCCCTGATTGTGTCGTCCTCATCGAAAAATCGTGCTCGAATTATTCAGGGACCGATAATTGTATCGCGACTACGTATTTGACGCAAGAATCGAGAAACCGTCGACGGAAATAATCGCGTCCTCGTCCCGTCGACGATTCCACGCGATTTGTCTCGTCAGGTGAATTGTCTTTTTTATCATCGTTTTTTTTCTTGTTTTTTTTTTCTCTTTTTTTTTTCGTTTTGTTTCGTTTTATCGATCCGCCGATAATTCGTTGGTGAAATTGGGCGTATCGCGATGGTACGAAACACGGAGACGGGATAATTAGGGAGTGATCGAATCGTTGCTTTTTTTGGGCAATGCTGTTTTACACAAAAATTATTTTCGTGGTAAAACGACGGGAGTCGAAATTTTCGGTTCGATTCGTGTTAGAGGATTCTAATTCTTGTTTTGGTACTGTTAACCTTGTTTGAGTATTAGAAGCCTTGATTGAATATTCCAACCCTTATTTGAGTATTAAAACCTTTATTTGAGTATTCAAACCCTCATTTGAGTACTTTAACCCTAATTTGAGTTTTTAAACCCTTATTTGAGTACTCGAACCCTTATTTGAGTATTCTAACCATTATTTAAGTATTCCAACACTTAGTGAAAAATTCCAATCCTTATGTCAATATTCCAACCTTTATTTCGGTATTCAAACCCTTATTTCGGTATTCCGACCCTTATTTCGGTATTCCGACCCCTACTTCGGTATTCCAACCCTTATTTTGGTATTTCAACACTTGTTTCGGTATTTCAACCCTTATTTCGATATTCGAAGCCTTATTTCGGTATTCCAACCCTTTTTTTCGGTATTCCAACCCTTTTTTTCGGTATTCCAACCCTCTTTTTCGGTATTCGAAGCCTTATTTCGGTATTCCAACCCCTTTTTTCAGTATTCGAAGCCTTATTTCGGTATTCCAACCCCTTTTTTCGGTATTCGAAGCCTTATTTCGGTATTCCAACCCCTTTTTTCGGTATTCGAAGCCTTATTTCGGTATTCCAACCCCTTTTTTTCGGTATTCCAACCCTCATTTCGGTATTCCAACCCTTCTTTGAGTATCTCAACCCTCATTTGAGTACTCTAACCTTGATTTAACTACCACTGATGACTATAATTATTTCAATAGTTATATCAGCAGTACCAGCTCGCTCGTTACACCATTCTCCCGACCTATCTTCCACACGTTCATTTCTCAAAACTGTCATTATCATAGCGATCGCTGAGCTCGCGAATTTTGGCTCCGGGGCCAAAAAAATCAGCGTTGATGGAAATACAAAAATTTCGGTCCCCGAAGTGGGGCACAACGAAAACATTTTTGGATCGACACCGGAGCCAACGAAAATTCTACGCCCCCTTCCTTATTTCGTCATCGTATCTCCGGTTAGATCACGTAATAGAAACCGTTTCGTCCTCATCCTCGTCCCCGTTTCGTCATTCTTGCTAACGCCCGCTACATTCTTTTCCTCCCCTTTTTTCATTAGTGTTCTAAAATTATTCGGACCCTCTATAATTCGTTCAACAATTTTCAGTATCAATGTTTTTAATTATTCTTTTTTTTCATTTTTTGAAAGTTATTTTAGAACATTTATAAAACGCGTTTTAGAATATTTTTGAAACGTGTTTTGGAACATTTTTGAAACATGTTTTACAACATTTTTGAAACGTGTTTTGGAACATTTTTGAAACGTGCTTTGAAACATTTTTGAAACGTGTTTTAGAGAATTTTTGAAACATGTTTTCGAACATTCATGAAACATTTTCCAAATTTCCTTGAAACGTTAAAAAAAAAAAACAAAAAAAAAAAAATTCATTCGAATTTATTTCTCCAAAATACACGTTTCAAATAATTCAAGCATTTTTTATCATATTTTCTTATCCATTTTTCTAATACTATCGTTCGCCGTATCGACTCGACAAATATTTAAATTAATTAAACAAAAAAAAAAGAAAAATACACGATAAATAATAATAATAATAATAAAATAATAATAATAATAATAATAAAAATATTGTTAATATTTTTTTTTGTGGTAAAAAAAATATAAAAAAAATAATAATAAAATCCCACCCATCCTTAAGAGGTATCGCGAAATATGCGTGCGTTGTTTATATCGTGTCTCACGTGAGGAGCATCGCCTCTGATAAATGTATATCGATCTGATCGGTCCTCGTACTCACCCTTCCTCTCGCCAGCATCTGCTCGGCCGCGTAAACGTAACCACCGCAACGGGGACAACCCTGGCCTTCCGGAGCTTTCGCGATCGCTCGACTCTCGAGAACCGCGCCCGATCCTCTCGGCTCGCTAAAAAATCCATCTCGTTAACAATTCGATCGAGGCCAAAGAGGGTGATTACGATATTGTTTGTAAGCCCAACGTAATCATAGTCATCCAGCCACAACACTCTCAAATAACAACAACAACGACAACAACAACAATAATAATAACAATAGCAACAATGATAAAAAAATAATACATCAAACAATAAATAATAATTTGTTGAGATAAAAAATAATAATTATTTAGAATAATTAATAATAACGCAAGTAACAATCGTTATTGTTTTTTTTTTTTTTTTTCTATTTTTTATTTTCAATGTAAAAACAATTATTATTATTATTGTTATTATCATTATTATTACATAATTCAATTTCATTCGTAATTATTATTCGATATAATAATTTAGGTAATAAATTATAAATTGTAAATGTATTATTTTATACAAGTTTTGGAAATTTATGAAATTTATTTATGTTAATATTGTAATATAATAACAATGATTTTTACAAACGTTATAACAATGAAATATTATTATTCGCAAGAGAAAAATCAATAACTCGAAAAATACAAAAATCAATAATAATAATAATTGCACTTGAAGAAAATATGAGCGGGTTAGGGTCAGTTGCGTAGAGCGGGACAGCGCAACAATGTGAACGAGAGGCGAGATTATGATACGAATGATTATGACGTAAGAATAGAGAAAAAACATTTTTTAAAAAATAAAAAATATTTTTTTTTTTTTTGGGTAAAGCGTTTTTGTTGCTAATCGGAGATATTGGGTTTTTTTCAGGCTGTTGTTTTCAGTTGAAAAAAATAATTAAAAAATATTAAATAAAAAATAATAAATAAAATAAATAATAAAAAATAAAAAAGTAATAAAATATATCTTTAATAATCATTATTACAATAATTTAAAACTTACAAAAATCCATTGCCTCGTCAGATTTTTTTTTTTTTTTTTGCGTTTAACCCAAATTCACGATTGCAACGGTGAGGAATTTTGAAAATTGTAAAAAATATTTATACTTGTATATAATTTTTTATATTTATTTATGAATTTGATGTTGAAAAAAACCCAATATCGAAAAATGTGTATTGTTAGGCTGTGTGTGTGTGATATTTGTTAATGATAATTGTTAGTCGACGTTAGGTATAGGTTAGTTAATAATTGCCGGATCGCACGCGAGTCGCTTCCGCCGAACCCCGAGAGAGGCCCCCATGGAAAAAAAAAAACAATCAGATCGGTTATCCGAAAAAAAAAGTATATGCACGCACACACATATATTTATTGACGTATCTGTATCATTTTGAGCATGTATGACAAAAACAAAAAAAACAAAATACTTTTTTAATATCTTCACTGATATCTCTACTGGACTTTCGAAAAATGTGTCATTAATTAAACATCGATCGATAGCATCACTTTTTAAATATTTAATAAAAAATCTTTGGAAAATATTTTTTTTTTTTTTTTCAAAGACAACATTTTTTAAATATCAATATTCGGGGAATTTCCTTCACGAAAACAAAATTACGTACCCGGAATATTAATTTTTCAAATATTAATTATTTATTTTGAAAAACTCAAGATTTAAACATAAAAAAAGAAATCGTTAATAAATAAATATCCCTATATATACAATCAAGGGAATTTATTTTTCGAATTTAAAAAAAAATACTAAAAATATCCAATTACGAAATATAAACATTTAAAAAAATTCATAAATACTTCATTATTCGGAGTAATAATATTTTCTTGTAAAATAAATATAAATTCAATGAAATACAGAATATATATTTCGTTTTTACAAAAAAAAAAAAAAAAAAAACACCACAATACTGCAAATTCGTTTATCGTTTTTTAAAATTATTTTTTTTTTTATTTATTAAAAATCCACAAAATATTGATGTTACAATGAAAATAATTTTCACGAGAATTTCGAGCTCGCGAGTATCCAAGAATACAGTAGTAATATCAGCGACAGAATTTTCAATCATTTTCAATTTATATATATATACATACAAATATACATATATATATTTTACGTGAAGAAGAAAAAGCGAATTTCAAGTAACGAAGAAACACGTCGAGAAATTTGGGGTTCGTTTCTTTTTTCCATGGGGGAGAGCCGAGAAGCACACAATCACAAATGTATACCGAGGTATACGATAATAATAATAACAATAATAATAATAATAATCATAATGATAAAAATAATAATTTTTTAAATAAAAAATAAATTTAAAAGGAAAAAAATAAATGATAATAATCGTAATAAAAATAATAATAATGAGCGTACGGAGATATAAAAAAAAAAATGTACCGAGGAAAGACAGAGATAGAAGAATGATCGGACTCGAGATTTGAACAAAACCGAGGAAAAAATTCAATCGGACCGCGACGACGAAAATAAAAATGAAAAAATGAAAAAATGTTAAACAAAATGAGAAAAAGGTTAGAGAAGTAGTGACGCGAGTAGAAAGGAAGAATAGGGAGAGAGAGAGAGAGAGAGAGATAGAGAGAAAGAGAGAGAGAACAAATCGAAGAAAATTTCTTTTTCATTTTCGAAATAATTATCGTCGATTATTTTCGATCGTAATTACCGAGCGAAAAATTTTCTCATTCGCGAAACAAAAAGGTAAAAAAAAAAAGAAAAAGAAAAAACGAAAAAAGAAAACAAGAAAAAAGCTCTCGGTGTTCTTCTTCCATTTTTTTTTTTAAATTTTTTTTTTGGGCAATTTCGATTGATTTTTGGAGTTTCGTGGAATTAGTAGGTTTTTAATTGTTTAGTCTGATTAAACGGTGGCTCTTGAGTATCGCGAGCACCGCGTGTCGAAAAAATTACGAAAAAAATTAAATAAAATAAGAAACTCCCTTTTTTTCGTAATTTTTTTTTCGACCAAAAATGATGAAAAAAAAATAAATTCAATAAATAATACGATAAATAAAAAAATTGATAAAATAATGTGAAGAAAAAAAGACGATAAGGAACGGGAATAAATCGATCGGGGATCGGATAAAAAGAAAATGACGATGACGATGACGATGAATAAGAAGAAGAAGAAGAAGAAGATAACAATATGAAATGAGAAAAGACAGAATACATGAAGGCCGTGCAGGAGGATACGCGGGAAGCATTGTTTTTTTTTTTTTTTTTTTTTTTTTAATTCACGCGGAATTCGGAATTCATTTATGTTTTTCTCGGTGCTCACCATCGTAGTACCACGCAATGTGTGTCGGGTCTTTTTTTTTCGGTCATTCGATAATTCATTTTATCAATGTGGGCCTCCGTGTGGCTCGAACTCGGCGGGGCTGGCGGGGACTGGTTGGGATTTTTTTGTTCGTGGTTTCTTTCTCTTATCATTTGTTTTTTTTTTTGTTTTTTTTTTTTTTTTTTTTTTTCTTTTTTTTTACTCTTTTTTTTTGGGTTTCCTTTTTTTTTTTTTTTTTTTTTTTTTTTTTTTTTTTTTTTTTTTTTTTTTTTTTTTTTTTTTTTTTT
>JAPYZI010005250.1:0-21972 GCA_030523105.1 Ophioninae sp. A BG-2022a
CGATTTTTGGCAGAATTTCGAAGTTGGACCATCGATTTTTGCAAATTTTTCCATACATACCCCTTTGCCTCTTTTTTTGCGATTTTTCAGATGGACTTTGCGGGAAAACTATAAGAGATATCCATACGATCCCAACGCCATTATTTAAGTCAGGCAAAAACCTTTTCCAAACCCTCCAAATGTATCCCGATAGCCTACGAGAAGCTCACTCTACGACCTTCTGAAATATCGTGATTTTTGAGATTCCGGAGAAAATGGCCTGGGAGGTCGAAAATTTTTTTTCTCCATTTTTAAACTCTTAAAAGGGTGTATTTAATCGGAAATTTCCTGCTGATTACGAATATGCCCGAATTTTTGCCGGAAGTGCAAAATTATACTGGGAAAATGCGTATAACGTTCCTAGAATATTTTTTGGACATTTTTCCCTGCGGGCAGCTTACGGTAACTGTCATAGCGACGGAGGTTACGAATTCGCACAATTAACCAGTGACAAGTGACAATTAAAAAAATAAATTGATACTTCGGAAGGATGCAAGCGCAGTCGGTAAGAACGAACAATGCGAGCCGCTGCGCCGCCAGTGAGAAAATCGTTGGTTAAACCTTTGAGCTCTGGTGGTAAATTTTTGTCACATATATGTGAATGAATTTCTAAAACCCATTTCTCCTTAATTTCTCCATCAGAAAAGATGAAACAAAGGTCTAAATGTGTACTTATCACCGCTTCAGAGGCTCGAGAAATTTGTGAAAGTGCAATACGATGGATCGTAGCTCGCAATGACTCCCATGGTAACCACAATCTGCAAAATTTTTTTCAAAATTTTGGTAAACGCCGAGCATGTTCCTCTTAGAGCAAGCGTCCTGCATACGCACAGTGAATTTTATTCCAATCGGTTGAATAGTATGGGATAAATTGGACTTTGAAATTTCGAGGTGGCTACGTGTTCGTCATTCCCTTAAATGTTTTTCTTAAAGATCAATTAAAGAACATAAAACAAATAAAAAACATCATTTATCCGACAATTGGGCTAATTACATTCATAAAAACGATATTTACATAATGATCCATGCATCACAGAGATTCAGGTTTTTTTAAACAAACAGCGACGAAAAAATTGGAGTAAAATTTAATAAAAACAATTGCGTAAAGACAGTTTGCACGTGCTTGCAAATTTTTAGCGTTTTATTGTTTCTTAAACATTCGAAATTCAGGCGAGACCAAAGATAATGGGAAAATAGTAAAAACGATTATTTATTAAACATTGCGGTGAATCGTTCGAGCGTCGGATCCCCGGACGTGACATTGACTGAAATTCCTCAAAAAATTTGTTCTCATTGAAGAAACACGATTACATTTATCCGAGATAAACTTACGAGTGCAATATATGCGTATTGCACGTATACTCGTACGCAAATATTTGCCACCATTTACGTTTCCAACCAAGGACTATCGGAGTGTTAAAGAATTGCTGATAAAACAAATTGAACAAGCAAAAGCCACGGCAAAGCTCCAACATTACCAGCCCGGAATTTACCGAAAGCGAATTATTGAAGCGAAGCGACACGCGGTTAAAAATTTTCGGGCTTAGTTTTCGGCATCTTTCTTCGTTTCTTTTTCACCGACTGAAACGTTTCGGGTGTCAAAATGTGTGTTTGTATAGTGGCTAGGTCGAGACACTCTTGGATTCGCGATTTACCCAACCGGAAGTGCATTTCTAGTGATTTTTCTAGAAAATCCGAATTTTCTAATGATTTTTCTAGAAAATACGAGTTTTCTAGTGACTTTTTCAGGAAAATCGAAAATTTAAGAGTACTAGGTCCTGCCTCTTGTAGCGAGACATCGACGGTTCAAATTTCGCGTCGTTACGTTCACCCGTTTTTGAGAAAACCGCAAAAAACTCATTTCGCGACGCTTCATTGACAAGCAAGCGTGTCGTTTCGCCTCGGGCTGCACTCGCGTGGTATTACGATTGTGCAAATCGAACGTTTCTGGTGTTCCAAGTGGCGAATAAAAAATTATGATAAAATACACATCGACTAATTGAACTCGAGAGGAGTATTGACGAACCTTGGTAACCACACTTGTTCTCTTGTCGTATAATTCGGTCGGCCCAGCGCATGCACGGATTAATGCATTTGTGCGGCCCTACACGTCCCCCTCGTACTAGCCGCGCAGCAGTTTGTTTTTGTTTTTTTGTTTTTCGTATTGTATGACATATCAAATTTGCGAGGGACAGAGAGAAGAAAAATAAGAAAAAAAATGCAAATTACAACGAAGCTTCGTTGATTTAAAAAAATTAAAAACAAAAAATGTACAAATATATTTTTTTTTTAAATAACCTGCCGAGAAGCACCTTTTTTTGGTCTCGTTACTCTTATTCTCATTATTAAACGATACGCTCTGAAGCAAGCAAGCTCGGACAGCGCGTCCCGATTTAACCCTTAGCGATCGTTATTTTAGCTCCTTTAATCCACGTACGAAGATATATCGAGCGATAATCAACGTCAATTGTTAATAATCATTGTTAGTAATAATTGGCAGGATAAGGAGGCTCGAATCAAAATAATCTTTAGCACTGAATAAAATCGAAAAAATCGTCAAAATAGAAATAATCGTCAAAATCGAAAATATTGTCAAAATCGAAAAAATCGTCAAAATCGAACAAATCTTCCAATCTAATCTTGCAATTTTTTTATATCTTCTTTTACTTCTTTGTTTCAAAAACCGATGAATTATCTTATTTACAATAAAACGTTATTATTTTTTATCAAAATCGAAAATATCGTCAGAATCGAAAAAATTGTCAAAATCGAAAAAATCGTCAAAATTGAAAAAATCTTCCAACCTAATCTTGCAATTTTTTTACATCTTCTTTTACAAATCTTTGTTTCAAAAATCGATGAATTATCTTATTAACAATAAAACCTTATTATTTTTTATTTGGCAGATGAAAACTACATCCATTAATTACAATTCCACGTTCAGCCAAACGAATTATTCCTTTATTTCAAAAATTCTACGAATTCAACCTCAATCATATGTTCTCGATCTTAACTGCTTAAAAAAAAAAAAAACATTTATCGTTCTTAATTCAATAAAAATCAAACCCAAACCTTCACTTTTCATTAATTTTTTATGTTTCATTTTCACTAAAAATTTTGACACGAATAAAGTCTTCGTGTGAAAAAAAAAAATATCGATTAAATAAAACTCAATTATTAACTGGCCATTAAACTTCACTTTTACTCAAAGTTTCAAGATGAACGTCGAGATTTTTTTCTCAAAATGACACGAGTACTTTGATCCAAGCCGTGTACAAGTTTGAAAAAGAAAAAATGGCAATAATAACGCAAATAATAATACTTCATTATAATAAAAAGAAAATAGAATGATAAATAATAATAAATAATTGTAATGATAAATTAAATATACAATAATAAATCAAAATAACTAGATTGATAATAAAATTAATAAAAACGTCATAAACGTTACAAATAAAAATGGTATGAATAGTAATAATAACAATAATAATGAAAATATTTCAAGAAAAACTTACCAGGAAGCAATTTGCTAGGATCAATGGGTTCCATGACCTCGATAATTTCATCCTTGTGCGACACGTATGGCAACATACGGGCAATTTTATCCATTTCCTCGTGTGTTTTTCCCACCTGCGCATAAAATGACAGCCACTCCAAGAAAAATGCCACAATCTTCTTCGCGCTTAATTTTTTTCTCGCAAATATTTTGTTTTTATTAACGTGACGAACACACACGAGGCAAACATATTATCTAGAACTGCGATTCCGTTACGTGATCGTAATTGTTATTTTGTTATGAGAAAAGTCTGGGAAAATCTTTGGAGGAAAATAATTAAAAAGTATATATATATATATATATATATAATATAAATATTTAAAAAATTAAAGCAATTGTAACGAAAAAATTATAGGGGAAAGAAACAATTAAAAAAGAAATCAACAGAAATTTAAATTATTCAATGAAAACCTCGAATAAAATAAGAATAATTGAAAATCGAATAAAAACTTTTGAAAAGAAGAACAGGAATAAAAACAGCTAAAAAAAATGTAAGTAAGCAAGCAGAATCGTTGTGAAAAATTGCAACAATCGTGTAAAAAGTTTGACATGGAAAAATGGAAATGGAAACAACCCTACAATTTTTTTAGTTGTTTTTTTTTTTGTAATCTTGGATTTAAAAAATTATTTTAGTTTTCCATAAAATTGACAATAATTATAAAAACAGAAAAATTAAGAAACCGATTGTATGAAAATTAAAAAAAAACATAATTGAATTCAAGTCTTATCCAAGATAAATATTCCCTATCGAAATAATTACTAAATTAATGGATTATTAATTTTCATGGTCCATTAAATTAATGGATTATTAATTTTCATTGTCCATTAAATTAACGGACTATTAATTTTCATTGTCCATTAAATTAATGGATTATTAATTTTCATTATCCATTAAATTAATGGATTATTAATTTCCATTAATAGCCAAATAAAAAATAGAAAATGGACGAACTATTAATTCCCCTTAATTATCAAATAAATGAAAAATCAATGGTTAATCAAATCCCAAAAATTGGCAAATTGCCAAAAAAATAAATGGATGAAATTTTCACCCGTGCAACAACATCCAATACTTCGAAATAGATTATTACGAAAGCAAACTTTCCAGAGCGGTGTAGAACAAAACTAAAAAAAAAAACAAAAACGGCGTCGAAAATCGAGACCCTCGACTCAACCATTATATTTAGACCAACGGCAAAGTATTCGCGAGTGTTACGCGATGCGAAAAACCCGCGATCTGAAATAATTCACGGGGCCACACCGTCGTGTGTGTCTTTAGCAACGACGCATTAATCGTTTTTGGAGGATACACGGGGGGTATAGCGTGCCGTTCTTTCGAGGTCTGTTCGATGCCCGTAGGGCTTACGTAAGAGCTTTGGGCTAATTGCGAAACGACGCAATTGCCCTCGTGGAAGTGTCTCTCGTTGCATAAACAAGTGCATGTCTCGTATGTCCCTTAAACGCAATGCGTGAGGAAGGGTGTGCATATTGGGGATCAGGGTGTGTCGTGAAACTGCCCACGAGAAACAATTAAGTATTCGTTTACGATAAGGCTTTTTTGCTCAATTTTATAACAATAAAAAAAAAACCATAATTCTCATGTTTTTTTTTTTTTTTTAACCCTCGATTTAACTTTGTTAAATATTTAACAAAGTTAAGTTATCGTTAAATAATCAAAGATTCGTCCTGATACAAAACGTCCTTCAGTCTTCAAAACTTCGTCGCAGCGAAACGCTTTTTTATTCACTGTCTGTTTTTTTTTTTTTTTTTTTTTTTTTTTTTTTTTTTTTTTTTTTTTTTTTTTTTTTTTTTTTTTTTTTTTTTTTTTTTTTTTTTTTTTTTTTTTCCTTTTTTTTTTAATTCATCCGTGATCCGTTGAGCCCCGCCTTCGTAACGTTGTACGATACAACCGATGAATTCAACGCCTTAATAGCTCTCGTTACGAAATTAAAAATAGAAAAAGAAAATATTTTTTCGCGACGCGACGTACCGTCGTGATCGTTGGATGAAAAATATATTACGTAACTCACCTTAAGGAAAACTCCAAGGACGGCCAAACCGTCGGGAGCTTTGGCTGCCTCGGCGAAGGTCCTGTACTTGCTCGTATTCCAGTGCACCAGATGTAACTGAAACAGCAAATTGTTGTCTTCTTTTTTCTTTTCCTCTACTTTATATTAAAACAGCAATATATCGTAAATTTTTGAGAAATTAAAGAAAAAAATTAAAACAATTTTTTTATTTATTTTGTTATTTGTTTCGGGTATAAGATTTTTTTACATTAAAAAGTAATATATAGATACTGGAGTAAAAATTCTTCGATTTTTTTTTCTATTTTAATTTGTTATAATATGTTTATTTTTAAAGTAAACATTTATGTGTAAAAATGTATTAAATATTTCATTGAAAATGCGTTTATTTATATCATGAATGAACAATTATTCATTTCATTTGTAAATATTTATACATTTGTAAAAAAGGATTCAACGATCTTACGAGGAAAAATTTTTTTTTTTTTAGTAAGGATTTATTCATTTACGAGGGATTTTTTTTTTAATGAACACATTTTGATTTATTTAATGAGTGATTTTTTTTTTACATTATTTTACTGAAATTAGTAATAGTAATTGTTTATTTTACGAGTAATCGCGTGTTTCTCTTATCAGTAAAAATAAATAATTAAAAATAAAACAAAAAACGTTTATACCGTTATAAATATTATTTATTTATAAGAGAAACACATGATTACTCATTAAATAATAAATTACTACAATTAATTTTCATCAAATATATAAGAAGGAATGAAAAAGAATTTCTTGGATTTTTTAATCCCTCCTTTTCGACGGTAAATATATTGCCGTCTCGAAATCATGCATGCGAAATTCGTCATGAGAAAAGAACGAAAGATCAGCGAGCAAAGATCGTCTCATGGTCTCGAGTGAGGAAAAAAAAAGTTTGCTGCTGCGAAGGAGGCTTGTGTTAAACTTTTGAAATCCAAAGAACGAGAGAGAAAGAGAGAGTGAGAGAACGCAGAAGAACGACGAAGAGAAAGATCGAGAAAAATTCATAGCATGGACGAAATATAATAGAACAGAAATCGCGCGACGAAGGAACGTCCAATCGTTTTTTAAAACTCTGAGAGGCACATCGATCATAGTCCACGAAACGTCAACGTGACGAAAGAATGTTCATAATATATTTACTATTTTATTTGTCATTTTTAATGGCGAAGAAAAATTCGTTTTTTCGCTTGGTCATCGTGCGTTTAAATATTTTGAAAAAATTCGAGCATTCCGAAAAAAAAAATATCAATTTTCGGTATATCGAGTAAAAAAAATAATTTAATTCCGAGTATGAGACACTCGTAAATTTTGTTTTCCTTGTTCAGAACGTTATCGAAAATTTGAATGAAGCTCAAATATTCTTCAAAACGTATTTTGTTTTTAATTAAATTTAAATCTATTTTTATTTAATTATAAAATAAAAATAAATAAAGATTTCTATTTTTATTTTCTATTTCTATAAAAAATTCTATACTATAAATATGCTATTGAAAAAAAAATCGTGAAAAATAAAAAATGATAATACAGTATTCTAAAAAAAAGATTAACAATTTTTTTCTTAACCGTTCAATCTGTCGACAAGATTTAATCTCGTCGAGCAAATCGATGTTGGCAACGAGAACAAGAGTCGTTTCGAGGAGTTTGGAGGGATTCCCAAGAGTTCTTTTCGTGCCTGAGTTTAATAGACGACACGTACCTGTTGATAATGGACTTTGGTAATAGTCAACGTTCTTGGCTAAATCCATCGTTATACATTTTTCTTCTAAATTCATTTATTTACTCGATAAATAAATTAATACAATTCACTATAATAAAATTTAAAATATTGCTTCTTTTTATTATTAACTTTATTATTTAAATACGTTGTTGATATTGTCATTTTAATCAATATTAATATATTGTATTATAAATAATATAATATTATTTATAATTATATTATTAATTTTCCATGATTATATTTTAAAAGATAACATACGATGAGTTTTATATATTATTGTTTTATTGTATTATTATTATTTGGTTTCATCTTATTCGATTTCCTTTGTTTCTATTTTTATTTATTTTATTTTAATAATAAAGAGAAAAAATTGTTTTCTCTTTATTATATTTATTTATTTATATATTTTACATGGTCAACGTGGTTTCTTATTTTTGCGTGAAGTAACCAAACAAACCCAAACAAACAAAACAAACCCAAACTAACCTCGCCAGCGAACGCTTGTCCGTCCACGGTGTGTTCGGAGCCCCTCGAGTCGCTACATCCCCAATGGCAATGATATTGTTCGAGCTTATAGATGTCGTCGAGCAACGGACCACCGCTCAGCACTAAAAAATCCCCAAAAAAAATAAAATAAAATTATTGGCGAAAATTTATTAAATATAACGAAAGAAAAACGAAAAAACGTTCAACGAGGGTCGTTTTTTCGTAATCGAATGACCTTGACGGTTGTTGAGCGCGTGAAGTGAATTTTGAAAAATTGGATCTTTTCTTTCGCTCGAGCTTTGGAGTAAAATAGCTCGTGGCTTCGTCGCCCCTCGTTACAGGATACGCTCGATTAGCAATTATGATGATGATCGCAGCTGTCGTTTATGTCGTACTTGACTCTTACGCTCGAGCAGGGAACGAAATTTCTCATTCGCAGACTTTTTTTCATCTATATTTCTAGGCAACGTTGATTACAGGGACATCCGGTAATTCCGAGGACTTTCTTTAATTGTTTTAGGGAATTATTGGTTTCGAGGACCACGAGTCGTCCTTGAAACGACCTTCACGGGAATCTGCGTGAAAGTTACGACGGGACGACCTTTGTGTGACCTCTACGCGAAAGTATTTAAAGTATTCTATGAGATGCCCTTGAGGATCACCTTGAGGATCATCTTGAGACAACCTTGAGGCAATCTTCAGACGAATGTGCTTCGCCACGGTAGGGTCTTGAAATGACCTCAACGCGGAATCGCGCATGTTTACGATCTCACGCCCTTGAAATAACCTTCGCATCAATGTGCTTCTTTACGATGTCATGACCTTGAAATGACCTTTACATCAATGTGCTTACGTTTATAAAAAAGTGACTTTCAGGACACTAGGTTTTATGTAACGTAGATCATAGCGATCTATTGTCTGTTACGAAATTTTTTCACAAAATTCAATGTCCTCGAAATCCAATGTCCTCGAAATCCAATGTCCTCAAAATCCAATGTCCTCAAAATCCAATGTCCTCAAAATCCAATGTCCTCAAAATCCAATGTCCTCAAAATCCAAAATCCAATGTCCTCAAAATCCAACGTCCTCAAAATCCAATGTCCTCAAAATCACCTTTCGTCATATTCCGCATACAATAAAATTGTGCGAACTTACGTGTGCCATCGCCGTCGCAATCGATCCGCCAACAATATCCCGGATTTACGAGCTTCCGGGACGCACTCGCCGGATATTTCCAGCGCAGGGGTTTGCTGCTCAGCGCCTCGTGATCGGACTCAGCTCGCTCGGTCTCGATATTTACCGGGCTCTGCCGCGAGCCTGCCGCCATTGGGAATCTTTCAACCCACGTGCTGGGACCTGCGTCGTACAACCCAAAACAAAAAATATCCACAGAGATCAGACGTTAAGGACCAACCAGTCGGATATGTTAATTGACAGATTTCATATCGAGGATTTATTTAATCTTTAATTCACATACAGAGATCGATGTAGCACAACGAACGGAATGTTGTATTTTTTTAATTTTTTTTAAGCCTCAAAAAAATAAAAGTCATCTAGAAAAATAAATACCAAAAACGCACTTCAACACAAATCGAATATCATTAAATGTCAAAAAGAAGAAAGAAAAATATTGCCCTCTCAAAATTTAATAATCGTTTCATTCGTCACGCGCTGAAAATTTCCATTTTCGTCAAATATTTTCAAGTTGTAACACCGCCCGTCACCACAAAAATCCCTATATCTCTTTTTAAAAGGAAGTTAAATCGTTCATCGTTTTTTTTTTTTCACAATTTCAAAATATTTTTTTTTTTTTTTGCGTACAACAGGCCGACTTATTTTTATCACCCGGTATACGATTTTTCTTGATCGTCATAGAACACAGGTTGACGTGCAAGGTCCTTGCGCTGGGGACAATGACGAAACACGATCGTATTTAATGAGTCATCGAGTCACGAGATCGAGATTTATAGACGCGCTCGTGCGCGCGATCGCGAACGCTCCGCGACCACTGGATTTCAACGTAATTTCCGTCAATTTTCCTAACGAGTCTGTAATACGTTTCTCTTGAGATTTTCATGAGAAATTTAGGATTGTCTCGTGATACTTGACGCAATCCGTGGATACTCGAAGGAAACTAGGAAATCGTTCGAGGAATTCGAGAAGATGCAAGGTCAAGCGATGAAAAGTCTCTCGACCGTGAAACTAGGAATATTTCAAAATTATTTTTCTCACTGGTGGAAAAAAGACAAAGATAATCTTTTTTTTTTAGTTTTTTTTTCACTAGTAAAAAAATTACTAGGGCACGTTTCCAGTTAGATTCTCTGTTGATGGAAAAAATCACTAGCTAAATATTTCAAACTATTTATTCGACGAGTGAAAAAAAAATCTTTCAATTACGAAAGGAGGAATATTTTATACTCATTTTTTCCAGCTGATCGAAAATTTATTTCTTACCAAATAAACCAGGTTTATTTATTTATTTTTTTTTTTTTTACATTCTCACTAGGTATGTCCTAGGCATCTTTGCCGCTCCAGATAACTTTCTAGGAATTTTTTTCACTAGACATTTCTCCCTCTAAGAATATATTTCTATAGATTTGTCTCTAAATATATTTTTCTAGGTATTTTCACCACTAGGGTTATTTTTCTACATATTTTTGCCACTAGAAATATCTTTCAACGTATATTTATTACTAGAGTTACTTTTATCAGGAATTTCTCCATCTAGGGATATTTTTTACCGATTTTTAACACTAGAAAAAAGAATACGTTGAAAAATCTGCAAAAGTATCTGCTTTCTAATTTTTCACCATGTAGAGTTTCATCTATTATGGCGAACGTACGTGTACCTGCGTCGAAGACTGATGCGTCGTGTCTCGTGATTCCATCATTTTCCTCGTGACTCACTGATAAGGGGATAATTCTTGTATGTATAATGAACCTCGTGATTTCGGTCGTGTTATATACCCGCGTTTCTCGTACGCGACTAATGTAACGGCAAGACGCACATTTTATTTACACTTCATTCATTTTGTGTATACTCGCCAAAAAAAAAAGGAGATAGACACGAAACGTGATCACAAGGCCAGATATATCGACAAATAAAGCGGCCGAGCGAGATTCTTGTCTCTCTCCCTCCAAATCACTTAAAATTAACGAAAAACAATATTTAATAGTGTACATTTGATTTTTAGTAACAATTTCACTTTATTCTTGTATTTTTATTTTTTAGATTCATTATTATTATTATAAATAATTTTATTGTTTTTATTATTTTTATTTTTTTATTATTTTTATTATTTAGATTATTTATTTATTATTATTATTATTGTTATTTTTATTATTTTTATTTTATTATTTTTTATTTTTATATTATTATTGTTGGAATGTTTAAATATCGAAATTACTCTTTTTCGGCCGCTGAGTTTTTGTCTTTTTACGTTTTTCTTCGTCATAAAATGTTGGCTGATCGATCAAATCGCTCGAACAATTGCTTCATGAATTAACCGAGTTTGTCCCGCGACGCAACGAGACCGCGGACTTTCCGCCTGCGTACATACAATTTTCGAGCCGGAAATTGCGGTCATCGTGATATATTAATGAGCGAGTACTCGGGGGTCTGTAAGACCGCGCGATACTTCTCGTTCCCTCGATCTCGATCTCGCGGGTGAAACGAAAAAAGAAAAGGACGGCAAATAAATACGGACGACACGAGATCGTGAGTAAAACACGGGGTATTATTTTACAATAATAACGCCCCCTTTTTTTTTTTGCGTTACCGACGTAAATTAACGAATCGATTTATGAAACGAGAATCGACGTTCAGCGAGGGAGCTACCTCGAATTGAGTTTTTTTTTTGTTCTTTACTTTACAAGGGAAAATACACGGAGATACACAATTATTATCAAAAATCGTTTTACCGATCGTTACCGATTTTTATTGAATTATTGTTAGAAATCGTTTTACCGATCGTTACCGATTTTTATAAAATTATTGTTAGAAATTGTTTTACCGATCGTTACCGATTTTTATAAAATTATTATTAGAAATTGTTTTACCGATCGTTACCGATTTTTATAAAATTATTGTTAGAAATCGTTTTACCGATCATTGCCGATTTTTGAAATTATCATACAGATGTTTTTATCGCCTACCAATATTATTATTATTATTATTATTATTTTATTAATATTATTATTAAACGGACATATAATGCAAAATAAATAAGTAAAATTGATGAGTATCGTGATCGCTAAAAATATTCAGATTCGAACTTTCAATCGCGTCGAAACACGAAAAAACGATTTTTCGATAAACAAATTTTATTCCCGATAAACATTGTTAAATCTATTTCAAAATAGATGAATATGAAATTATGCGTTACATTCACAAACCCAAATAAAGAAACAAACATTTCTTGACTCGCTGAAATATATCTTAAATATTTATTTGAAGCAATTCATTTCGCTTTATTTAATGTTATTTTTCTAGACAGTTAATTTTGTTATTCACGGGATCAATAAAAATCATTTTAAAAAAAATGTCAAAGAATAATGTTTAAAAAAATTTTTGTGTTTTTTTTTCAACAACGCGGGAAGCGCTAGAATAGCAAAAAGAAATTCAGCGTTGCCTGAAAATTTGTCCAGCAGCGTCCAGCGTGACGAGTACGTAACGAAGCGTGATTCTGCAACAGCGGCGAATCGAGGGACGAGGTGACTGATCCCGCGGACGATCGAGTACAAGTGTCCGAGACACGCGCAACGACCATGCGGATAGGCATCCCCGACACCCTCGGATCAATTGAGATCCATTTACCAACATCTCATTCACGCCACGCTCATACTCGATTTTTTTCCGTCAGCTAAACACCCCCCTCGCCCTGCCACTTCGGTCTGCCTTTCAAGAGACCTCTTCGAATTTTTTTCACGATGCTCTATTTTACAAATTTTTACGAATTACGAATTATGAAAGATCGAAAATTATTTTCAGCCTAATAATACTTGATGAATCGTTTTGTCAATATCATTCTATTGAGATAAATAAATAAACAAATATATATTTATGTATATTTATAAAAATAAATAAATTAATTAATAAATAGATACAAAAACAATAATAAAAATAAATAAATAGATATTTATTTATTTATTTTAATGCAGATATATAATTATTTATATATGTATATCTGTATTAAAATAAATAAATAAATAAATAAATAGATATTTATATATATTTATTGAAATAAATGAATGAATAAATATATATTAATTTATTTTTATTATTGTTTTTGTTAACCTAGTAATTAACCTCATTGAATGTACCACGAAAATCCAAAAATCATAAGTCGCGTCACGAATATGTCAAGAATCATCGAACGCTTCTTTAACTTAATAAAAACAATGATTTATGTGTAAAAAAAATTATAAATAAAAAATATAAAATACAAAAAAATTCCTCCGGTTAATTATTTTGAGGAAGTGGAAAATCTCAACTTTGTAAGATTCTGGGGACGTATTTTTTTCGACAACTGCAGTATCGATTATTTCGCAACGAATTCAATCATCGTTTTCGTTCCAATTATTCGTCATTAATTCCCTATCGAAAATGTTTATTTTCTTTTATTTTTTGCACGAGTGTCAAACTTTTGAAACGCTTCGTGTAAAAGTTTGAAAATACTCAATTTTTCTATCGTCACTTTCGAAGTTTTTAAAACCCCCGGAAATAATGATCCGTTCGATTAAAATATAAAGAAAGACAATTGTCAGTGAAATTACGTGTGCAATGAACCCTCATTGTTTTACGTGCAATCGAGGCCAGTCTTCTCTGGTATTGCCTGGTAATAATCATCGTAACGCCACGAGCTTCTCGTACGTGCCCATTTCTCTCACACGTACCAGGCGGAATCTATAAGACAACGATTATTCCAATACGAAATAATTTTGCAAGAGAGAAAAATATATTTCAACGATTTCAAAATATTTTTTTCAAACAGTAGAAAATTCTCGTGGTAAATATTATTGGATTACTAAAAAATGGAAAAGGAAAAATTAGTATTTAGAAATTGTAGAAAAGTATTTGGAAAAATTAGTTTTTAGAAATAGTTTTAAAGGAATTAAATAAGAATTCCAAAGTTTTCGAGAAATTGAATAAGAAGTCCAACATTTTCAAGAAACTTAATAAGAAATCCAAAATTTGCAATCAATTAAATCAGCATTTCAAAGTTTTCAAGATATCGAATAAAAAATCCAAAATTTTCAATGAATTCAATAAGCATTCCAAAGTTTTCAAGATATTCAATGAAAAATCAAAAAATTTCAATCAATAAAATAAGGATTCCAAAGTTTTCAAGAAATAGACTCAAAAATCCAAAATTTTCAATCAATTAAATAAGCATTCCAAAGTTTTCAAGATATCGAATGAAAAATCCAAAATTTTCAATCAATTAAATAAGCATTCCAAAGTTTTCAAGATATCGAATGAAAAATCCAAAATTTTCAATCAATTAAATAATCATTCCAAAGTTTTCAAGATATCGAATGAAAAATCCAAAATTTTCAATCAATTAAATAAGCATTCCAAAGTTTTCAAGAAATAGAATCAAAAATCCAAAATTTTCAATCAATTAAATAAGCATTTCAAAGTTTTCAAGATATCGAATGAAAAATCCAAAATTTTCAATCAATTAAATAATCATTCCAAAGTTTTCAAGATATCGAATCAAAAGTCCTAAATTATCAGTCAATTAAATATGAATTCCAAACTTTTCAAGGAAAACAGCACGTTTTCGAATCTCCGGTGACCGGGGATAATCGAATCCAAAACCATCGGTGCACTCGCTCATATATCTCCAGAAAGAACGACAGAGAGAAAGAGAGAGAGAGAGAGAGAGAGAGAGAGAGAGAGAGAATGCAATAAAAATATCAATTTCTGGTGGGCATGTGTCGACGTGTGATGATCCATCACTCGAATGAATGCTCGCGCAATAATTCTACCGGAGTCTTAATTGTCGAAATAACGAATGAGCCGCGGTACACATAATTGTCGGATCGGGGAGAGAAAACAATTTGCTGGGACGGAGCCTGCGCATCTACGTCCTCAATCATTCAACGGCGTCGTGTCATATAAAAACAAAACGGGATATACCGCAGACGGTAAAGTCCATAAGGAAATTTGACTTGCGCATTGAACACGTGAATTTGTATTTTGTGGCCGGAGATACTTTTCGACTCCGTAATACAGCGCGAACTAGTGTTTTCCGTACGTTGTCTTGAGCACGTCAAAGAAAGGTCAAATTTATCATTGAACATTTCAATTAAAATGATTGGTAGAACGAGGGAATTTGGATGACGCGTGAAAGAACTGGACGGCGTCTCTTGAACGACGTCAAATTCCTCGTGCCGGAAATTAAAGAATTACTCGATGAATACTTAACAAATTTCCAGATTTCCAGATTTTTAGAAATATTTTAAAATGTGCAATTTGTGTATTTTTTGAATTTAGAACTTCGGAAGTTTCAGAATTTTTTCGGAATTTTAACGTGGATTTTTGGAATTTTGAATTTTTGAAGCTTTCGAATTATTTTAGTATTTGGAATTTTTAAAGCTTTCGAATTATTTTAGTATTTGGAATTTTTGAAGCTTTCGAATTATTTTAGAATTTGGAATTTTTAAAGCTTTCGAATTATTTTAGAATTTGGAATTTTTAAAGCTTTCGAATTATTGTAGAGATTGGAATTTTTAAAGCTCTCGAATTATTTTAGAATATGGAATTTTTCAAGCTTTCGAATTATTTTAGAATTTGGATTTTTTAAAGCTTTCGAATTATTTTAGAATTTGGAATTTTTGAAGCTTTTAAATTATTTTAGAATTTTTAATTTTTGAAGCTCTCCAATTATTTCAGAATTTTTATTTTTTAAGCTTTCGAATTATTTTAGAATCCTAAATTTCAGAAGCTTTCGAATCATCTTCAAATCCAAAATTTTCCAAGCTTTCGAATTATTTAATAATATTGAAGTTCCCGAAGTGCTAAGTTATTTAAAAACTGAAAGTTTCGGGTGTTTTAAAAGTGTCAGAATTATATTATAATAACTATTTTCAAAATTTTTCATTTCCTTAATTCCATTATCATTAAAAAAAAACTACAAATGGCACTATTCTTCTAAATGAATTATTGAAGATCTAAATAAATGGTTCCACCGTTCTCGTTGCTCAAAACTCCATGAGAAAAAGATTTGCAAAATGAGAAGAAAAAAAAAACCATATCGTCGTTGCATCCCAACAACGCAAACTTCAACGTCTTGGGAATTATGTGTGAATTCGAAAACAGGTTTTGCCACTTTCGCTGACGTGAGGAGGAAATAAAAAAAATGACAACCGGTTTAGGAAACACGAGCCTCCTCTCGGGGCTACTCCGTGCCCTATTCGAGCTCTCTCATGTATACGGGTGGGGTGGGAGAGGACGGGGTCAAATTTCGTTGCTTTTTCTTTTCTGGGTTCTATCATTCCCAATTGAAGCCTTTTCTATCCCCAGTTGTAGTTTGCTAATCCAATTTCTTTTTTTTCGGTGAGGGGAATGGTGGGGGAGTTCTTAACGTAAATACTCAATTAATCAATTAAATATGTAATTTTCATTTAAGAATTAATCGCGTATAAATTAAATAAAAAATTAATTGATTATTCGATTAAACATTTTTTTAATGTACAATTTAATCGACTAATAAAATAAAATATTTAATTGAATATTAGTCGATTAAACTGAACATAAAAGAAAAATTCAATATTTAATCGAATGTTTAATTAATTTTTCATTTAATCTGCAGTCGATCGATTATTAAATAATAATTAAATATTTAATTGGATTAATGCTCGAGATTCTATCCACACGAATTAATTCGAATATGCCAAAAGGTAACGTTATTAGCGTTAATAATGGCCGAAATATTACTACATGGTTTTACCCCCTTAATTTCGAGATGTTCGGAAAAACAAAAAATACGTGTTCGCTATTTTTCCATATTGTGCACGTGTGCTAATTTTCAGATTTTTCGGGATAAAAGTTTTAACGTAAAGCTTACAAGAATGGCGATTGTGCAATAAACAATATTGTTGTAAATATTTTTTTTTATTGATACATTTTATGCAAAAGATTTGATTAATTAATACATTATTACTTATGTGACTATTAATATAACGTTTAATATATTTTTTTAATATTCGTTAATTAAATGTGAAAAAAGTGTATAAAAAATTATGTGGAATTATTATTTGTGAAGAATTTTCAGTTTTCTTTTGGAATAATTGTGAATCTGGAATAAAAAATATTCTAGACGATTATTCCTTATCAGACGTACATAGTAAAAAATGTAATACTCGGGTAATATGCAGTGTCATTTTTGAATCAACCCGATCCGTGATTTCCACGATCACGAATCAACAATGCATATCCCGGAGGGCTATGAAAATCTTTCTGGCTACTTTTCTCTGTTATTCGCGTGTACTTAACGAGCACTGGGTATCGGTATCCTGCTCCGATTATTCCGGACACACGATATGCAGCGACTGGTGGATTAATGCGTCTATAGCATGTACAGGGTGACTCACAATAAAATTTCAACTCCTGTGTCAAGTGGCAAAACCCTGGTATAACGATCGAGCCAACCTTGCGTGAGAAAAATAGCTAAACATTTCTTTTTATTTTCGAAATTCCAAAATTTGGAAATTTATTTATTTTCTACATTCCGAAATTTGGGCATTTATTTATTTTCGAAAATCCAAACTTTGTAGATTTATTTATTCGTAGGATTTCAAAATTCGAGGATATATATCAATTTTATAAATACAAAAAATTCAAAAATTTATTTACATTCAAAATTTTGTTTATTTCCAAAACATTAAAAATTTGGAAATTTATTTATTTTCAACATTCCTAAATATGGGCATTTATTTATTTTCGAAAATCCAAACGTTGTAGATTTATTTATTCGTAGGATCTCAAAATTCGAGGATATATAACAATTTCATAAATACAAAAAATTCAAAAATTTATTTACATTCAAAATTTTGTTTATTTCTAAAACATACAAATTTTGTTTATTTCCAAAACATAAAAATTGTCCACTTTACCAATTAGATTTTTTTTTGTTCATCAGTGTATAGCTTTTTTTGAATAACCCTGTACATCGTTATTCCCGATAAATCGCGAGTCTGCGGCCAGCACTTTTTTTTTATCTTCTAACCAGCTCGAATCGCAGGAAAATTCTTCGCGTTCCATTGATGCATCGTGATAGACACGGACGTACACAAATATAGACGTAAATGTTGAAAAAAAGTGCATATCGTATTGACCAGTGGGAGACAGGGAATATCAAGGCGATTGGTTCAATGTCAATGAAACGTATATTGAAACGATACGATTTTGTAATCAGTCGTCACGCCAGCAATCGTTACGGAAAACTGATTCATACATACTCGTATTATCAGCCCGACACGCTTCCATTAAATGTACTGATAACCACGTAAACACCCGGAAATCCTCTCAAAACGTTCGCACATGTTCTCAAATGAACGAAATTATTTTTTTTTTTGTAAAAAAAAAAATACATAAAATATTTTGACGTGTAAAAAATTATTATTTATGCAAAAAAAATTTTAAAAATACACAAAAATGAGTAATTTAAATAATACAAAAAGAAAATAATTAATTAAACAATCAAAATAAACGAAAAGACAAAATATACGAAATCCTCTCGAATCTTTCGAAATCTAAGATTTTTATTCAATTTTCTTTCTTTTACAAGCTTTATTTATTGTATTATAAAGCTTCGACGATTCTTTTATTGAAGTTCGATCGTGCGAGATTTTTTTTCGACAAATAAACGTATATTCAACTGGAAAAAACCTGACGAATAATAAAAATAAATGGTAAATTTCAACAACGATAAAAATAACAAAGATACTTTAAATAATAAAACGAAAAAAAAAAAAAAATAAATAAACATCAAAGAAAAGTAAAAATAACAAAATTAAATTTTAAACAACAGCAACAAAAAACGAAAAATCCTAAAAAAAAAGTCAATAAAAATAAACATCAACCAATCGTAAAGATAATAAAAATAATTCTAAAATAAAGAGCAATAAAAAAATACCAAAAATAACGATACGACTAAACCTGCGCTAAAAACCAAAAAAAAAAAATACAAAATAAATAAATAAACCAAGTTAAATAACAATCGTGAAATCATCGCGATTCAACGATCGAAAGTGCGTTAGCATCGCGAGTCCTCGTTCGAAATTTAACTTTTCGATCGATCCAAAATGGGAACCGAACAGCGTTAAAAATTCGTGCTGATCGGCGTTGAATTTCCATACCAAATTATTCAATCGGGCGTATAAGGCCACGGACTGGTAATTACAATCACTTTTCGTGACGAGGCAAAACTTCGCGTTTCGTCCATATATATCGCAACATCGTGGCTGTTACAAGTCCCGGATAACTCGAGCCTCGTCGACTATTAATGGAAGGCACGTCAAAAGTACCCGTCGACTTACGCCCTTCTCGAACTCGGATCGTTTCTTCGATCGATTCGAGGAGCCGGAGTGGCCGTTTTCCGGCTGTATGGTGTATACGTAATGAGGCACTTGAGGCTAATAAATGGTGCATGTATCGGTCTACCAAATCAGCCCAAAAGAATACCCCAACGAATACCCCAACGAATACCCCAACGAATACCCCAACTATACCCCAACGAATACCCCAATACCCCAACGAATACCCCAATACCCCAACGAATACCCCAATACCCCAACGAATACCCACGAATACCCCAATACCCCAACGAATACCCAAATACCCCAACGAATACCCCAATACCCCAACCCAAACAAACCCAACTTCCATCTCTGATGACCAATGAGGGAAGCTGGTTTCCCGTCCCATTGTTTCCCGTTTGTTACAACCTGTTTATTAAAACGTCACGTGACTTATCGCGTACCAATTTCCGTCTGCCCGATACTTTCCATTTAAAGACGCGATGTGTGCGTGCTTCTTCTTCTCTTATCCGGACAGTGTATCGTGATATGGAAAACCGATCGATCCCCTTACCAAAATTCTCGGTGTCAAAGCGATTCGCAGCTCAGGTAGAGGTCGTTTTATGATATCATTAAATTTTCCATACGTGGAATTCAATAATCCTATTTTTATTACCGTAACAAAAATATGATTTTTTTTTTCAATTATATTTTTGTTATGATAGTGTTTTATAATAGTGTGACGACATATTTTTTTTATCTCATTATTAATTTTATTTTGTATCGATTTTTATTATTTATTTTATTTTGAATTCATTTTTATTGTTATTCTTATTTTTAATTTTTAATTATTATTATTAAAGTTATTTTTAATTTTTTAGTATTATTATTCATTTCATTTTGGATTCATTTTTATTATAATTTTTATTTTTTATTTTTTATTATTATTATTAATTTTATTTTGAATTTATTATTATTATTATTATTATTATTGTTACTATCTTTATTTTTATTTTATTTTCATTATAATTTTTACTTAATATTTTTAAATTCTATTTAATATGAAAAATACTAAATTAACCAGAATAAAAAAAAAAAAGCTGCAGTCTTCGTACTCATCGTACATATCGATCTACCTTCATTTTTTTTTTTTTTTTATTAATACTTTTCAACGAAAAATAAAACAGAAGCTTGCCAAGATCGTTTATCAGCAGTTTCTTAAAAAACGATCCGAAAAAAGTGCAACGTTATCGGGCGTTTGTAAAAAAAAAACTGTAAATTTTACTTTTCTCGTTTGGATTGTATCATTGCTTTTTGCTTGCAGCTGATAACTTATAGTCGATTAGGGTACGGTTCAACGGATTGTACGGCTATACCAGTCAGAACGGTGGCCTCTTATCGATATCGAATTCTTAACACGCCTGCCCCCCCTCCTCTTCCAACTTTTCGTTAAATCTCGACCGATCTCCATTTTCAATCTTATCAAACTTTTAAAGCCACAATTCGTTCCATTCTTCGAAAAAACATCGCTCGACGTATGAGAAAAAATCGTTGAGAAAAAAAATTAAAAAAAAAAAAAACGAAAAAAAACTCAAAAAACGAGCGATTACGCGGAGTTCATCCGGTTTGGGAAAAATCGATCGGATTGGATGGAACGAACCGGCAATGGCGATCAGCTGGTGACGCGTTGCATGCGGAATAATTCGCGGGGTCAATTCGCGATCGTCGAGTGAAATTGTCGAGGCAGAAGAAGCGCGCGGCAGCAAATCGCGATCGGAAATGAATCGGAGCACGATCCGATGACGGATCGTACGTGACAACTGTATTCAGAGAGCCTGTGCACTCCACGTTTGTCCATGCGGTATTCATATTGCGAGAGGTTGAAGCTCATATTAATAATCAACAGTGCTGCATCAGAAACTCGTTTTTTTATCCATCAGGCTCGTATTTTTCATTTTTTTTTGTTTGTTTGTTTTTTACTTTTTTTATACAATTTGTTATTGTTTTGCAAATTCGAAACGAATTTTGAAATAAAATGCTCGGATTTTTTACCCAAACTCATCTCAAAACTGTTTTTCAATAAATGGTAAAGAACCATTTTTAAAAAAATCGAACTCAAAACTATTTTAATAGAAACTCGGATTTTTCTTGGGGAGTCGAATATTTTTTTTCCGTTTTAAAAGTATTAAAAAAGTCTATTTAATCGGAATTTTTCAGCTGATTACGAATATAAACGAATTTTCCTCGAAAGCACTGCACACAGCAAAAAATATCGTGATTTTAGAAGTTTTTTACCATTTTTTCGGGGAATTTTTGGGGTTTCGGGGTAATAAATGATATATTCGTGTTCAGGGGACAAAGTTACATCGAAATGGACCAATAAAAAGAATATTAAAAATTCAAAATTTTTTTCGATTTTTGGGCAGAATACATTTTTTCACTAAATCATCGATAACTTTTTTTCCTTTGGGATTTGTCACTCCAGCCTACGCTCAATCTCTTCGTTATGATTTTCCCTTCAAAATGCTTTTTTAATCATTAATGTCCGATGATTTTTCGATTTTTGGCAGAATTTCAAAGTTGGACCA
>JAPYZI010005251.1:0-10851 GCA_030523105.1 Ophioninae sp. A BG-2022a
TGGAAAAATTTGCAAAAATCGATGGTCCGACTTTGAAATTCTGCAAAAAATCGAAAAACCATCGGATTTGAATGATTAAAAAAGCATTTTGAAGAGAAAGTCATACCGAAGAGATTGAGCATAAAGTGGAGTCCCAAACCCGAAAGGAAAAAAAGTTATGGATGATTTAGTGAAAAAACGTATTTTGCCCAAAAATAGAAAAAAAATTTTGATTTTTAATATTTTTTTTATTGGTCCATTTCGATGTAACTTTGTCCCCTGAGTACGAATCTACCATTAATTTTCCCCAAAACGCACAATTTCCGTGAGAAAATAGTAAAAAATTTCTAAAATCACGATTTCTTTTGCTGTGTGCAGTGCTTTCGACGAAAATTCGTTCATATTCGTAATCAGCTGAAAATTTTCGATCAAAGAGACCCTTTTAAAACTTTTAAAACAGAAAAAAATGACGTAACGAGGTGCCGCGTCAAAAGTTTTCAACGTGTTCGTCATTCCCTTAACCCAGCCCTCTTTCATGAGTTTGGTGATCCTGAAAAACCGGCGATGGAAAACTGTCACCTTGGCAGAAAATTACGTTTCTCTCGGGCAACCGATTGGTGAACGATCTGGCTTGATGAACGCTCGTGACCTTATTAGCGATTGAGTCATTGATGACGGACAAAACCGGAAGTACTTTTTATGCCCTTAAAGACAAAGGACTCTAATAATCATCACATTGTTTTTTAGTAGCAATTATTATCGTGATCTTTATTATTTCGGAATAGTTATTATTATTATTATTATTATTATTATTATTATTATATTTAATGTTTTTAAATTTCTACGAATTTTAGTAATTTTTTGTAAATTTATTTTTTATTTAATTAATTTTTAAAAATGAAGTCGGTATTATTGTAATTATTATCATTATTGTTGGTAACGAATTTCTTCCAATGTTGTTTATTTATTTTTTTATTAGTTGTGTTTTTTTTATTTAATCAATATAAATAACTAAGTAGGTATTATTGCTATTATTATTAATATCACTGAGGATTTGTCATTATGGATATGACTATTATTATTATTATTATCTTATCGTTAAATTGTTAAATTTCTCGAATCGTTGTTAAATGTTTTTAATTTATTCATTTTTTTTGCTATTTCTCGAAAGTATTACTGGAGGATGATAAACTCATCATCATATATATCTCTCTCCCTCTCTTCTTCTCTCCCTCTTCGTCTCGTTAGTAATGAAATTGGAGGTCGTTCGATTGCGTTATCTTAATTATACATTTAATATCTTTATTGTTATATTAGCGTATATTTTCTCTCTTTGTTGGTTGCAAAATTGTAGTTCAGTGGTAGTTATTTGCCTAGGGATATAACCATCATCATCATCATCATCATCATCATCATCATCATCATCATCATCATCATCATCATCATTACGATCATCACGTCTTTCAATGAGCGGAGAATTTCGTGTGCGACGCGATCCGGGTCTGCACGGTCTACCGTATAATAGCGTTGTCCTCTCATAGCGGTAATTCTGGAAGTCATCAAGCGCCGCTCCTCTCCGCGAGTTTCGTATCGACTTTGACCCGGAAACTACGCTTTCACCGCGAGTCGGATTCTCGCCACATTGTTACCGTTCTCCCTCTCTCTCTCTCTCTCCGTCTTTCTCTCTCCAAATCTCATTCCCCTTCTTTTTTTTTTCTTTTTTTAATTTTTTTTAATTTTTTTTTCTTCGTCGCAGCGTGGAAGCCCGGACGAATCTTCGTGTCTGACTACGCGCGACCTATTCTACTCGCCGTGAATTCGTCTGGCTCCACACCTCCACAATCGAGACCGAGAATTAACGATTACCGTGCACTTTCGCTACTTTTGTCAATGCACAACACCCCGGTCACTTCTCCCAGACCGCGAACAAAAGCCTTCTTTCTTTTCCCAGCCTGACGCGTCTCAGAACTGTCGTAAAAGAAAAAAAAAAAATAAAAAAAATTCTCTGCGCGACGCGCGGATAAAAAAATTGCGACCGAAGACGGGGACGACGATCAGAAGTGCACGAAACGAAAAAATTAAAGAAGAAACGAAAGCGCACAAAAATAAAAATAAAATAAAAAAAAAAAAAACAGTACGAATACCATCGAGGAATAATTAATAAACCAATTGGAAGCGTCACTTAATTAACTGAAATTAAAACAATATTGAATCATAACCAAAATATACTTTCGGTATAATAATAACAAAAAAGTGAAGAATAATCGTAGTAATAATTCATCGAAATAACTCTAAATAATTAGTTATTACTGAAAATGGAAAATTATTAAATTATTCATTAACTAATTATTAAAAATAATAATTATTTATTACTGAATTATAAAAATATGAAATTATTAATTAACTAATTACTGAAACTAATAATTATTTATTAAATAACCAATATTTTGATTTATTGAATAACTTGAAATATTAGTCGATAAAAAAAAACATTATTAAAAAAAAAAACAATGAAAAATTACTGTTGGCATAGCGAATAACCGAGCGTCGTTAGTTCAAGTCAGGACCGACGCGAGGGAGACTCGGAGTTTTCCCTATTGGATCGAGGATGACGCGTTCAGTCGCAAAATCCCTGGCAATCCGCGGCTGGGCCGTCGTGATCGCGCATACGAATGTATCGAGTGGTAAAGGTGCGTGAGCGCCACGAGAGAGTGCACTATCCTATGACGTGCGAATATGCGCGCGCGAGAACCTCCTCCTACTCTCCTCCTCCTCCTCCTCTACCTTCTCCTCCGGGCCCTCCTCGGACGGAGGCTTTTCTGCAACGGTGTGATTGACATTAGTAAGTATGCCATGGCCGACCACTGCTCGCATCGCCACTGTCTACGATCGATGTATATCTGTATTATTCTCTCTGCCTCCTCATATATATATATTTTTATATTTATATATATATTTCTTTATTCGATTATTTATTTATTTTTATTTGTGTGAAAGAATTGATAAATACACATTTTTGTTAATGTCTTTGTTAATGTATTTATAAAATAAAAATATAATATACAATCGAATATGCATAAATTTATATTTTTGTTTATTTATTTATTTATTATGTAATAAAAAGAATACACAAAAAATACGTTTTCGTGTACGTGGATTTTTAAATTATGACAATACCTTGTTATTTTTTTATCCATATTATTTTTCATATTAAATATATTTAATAATATATTTAATAATATGAATATATTACTTTTCAATTAAAAATTGGGTATTGTTAAAATCATAAATATTAAGTATTGTAAGCACAAGTACCATAAATAACATAATTTCTTGTGGGAAAATTGAATACACGAGATACCTATATATTATATTTTTCTTTTTATAAAAATAGGGTAAAAAAAGAATTATAGCTATTAGTTATAACTATAATGACGATTTGTAATTATAATTGTTGATTATAATTGATATATACATTTCTTGATTGGAATTAATATTCACAATTATTAATTGTAATCAATATATATATATATATATATATATATATATATATTACATGAACAACAACGATTGTTAATAATAAATATATACCTAAAGAAATTTCCTAAAATGTATTATTTTTAATTTCCTAAAAAATCTAAACACAATGATATTAACATTTCTAGGAAATTTTGATACGTATATATTTATTATAAACAATGGTTGTTGATTATGTAATGTATATGTTGACAGCAATAAATAATTGTATGAATATTTATAATAAATATATTTATTACAAATCTTTATTCTATCGATTTAAAAAAAAAAAAAAAATTACAATTATTCGAGTCAGGCAAGAAAAAAAAGTATCGTTGGAAATGTCAGAAATAAGCGAAAAATAAAAATAAAAAGAGGCACGTTGCAAATGCGCAGCGCGATGTGTGGCAAGGTCCTTCTTTTCCTTCTCACTTTGGATGGATCTCACCGGTCTTTTGTAAGACACGCGCATACTTTTACTTTCGTCGAAAATTCGCCCCGCGGAAACCTGTCGAGAGAATCGCGTATCGCTTCTTTTTTTTCCGCTGACTGTTACGCGCAGTCCGATATGCGCAAAGAGAGAGAGAGAGAGATGTATGCATAACGGCGCGTCCTCTCGATCGTTCCTACCTGAATTCGTCGACGATGGCCGTTGAAGAACTTTCATCGGGGCTTGAAAAAAAATCCCCCCCCCCCCCCATGCTTACGCCCCTTCCCCTCTTGGCGAGAGACTTTCGTTACTTTCTTTCGGAGGCTAAAAGTGAAACAGCCGAAAAATCGAGCTCTCACTTCCCTCTCACTCTCGTAAACGAGTCACCGAGTCCGATTTTACATTCGTATACGGGGTGACGGTTGCAAGGTTGGCCACGTGGTTTTCGACGACCCCGATAATGATTTTGCGCGGTAGAGAACAAAAATTATCGACTTCGAGAATAATTAGTGAAATTGAAATGTATATCGATCGAGAATAATGATCGATATTGAAATATATCGATCGAGAATAATTATCGATATTGAAATATATCGATCGAGAATAATTATCGATATTGAAATATATCGATCGAGAATATTTATCGATATTGATATATATATATTGATCGAGAATAATTATCGATATTGAAATATATCGATCGAGAATAATTATCGATATTGATATATATCGATCGAGAATAATTATCGATATTGATATATATCGATCGAGAATAATTATCGATATTGATATATATATATCGATCGAGAATAATTATCGATATTGAAATATATCGATCGAGAATAATTATCGATATTGAAATATATCGATCGAGAATAATTATCGATATTGAAATATATCGATCGAAAATAATTATCGATCAGAAATAAACAAAATTTCAATAATTGTTTTTTTAACGTCAAATAAACATTTGAATTTCAGCATTTAAAAAATTTCCTTGTCCGATCGGTAAAAAAACACGGGATCACCCTGTATACAGCCGTGAAACGAGAAATTCAATATCGAGACGAAACTTTAAAAGTCGTGACGCGATCGTCAGAAAAAAAAAGAAATTGAGCAATGACTCAAGGTTAAGGTGCACGAACGATCTCTCGAGAATAATTCGGCTCGAATTCCCAGCTACGCCATTATTTTTATCTCCGGCGTATGTACATCGACGAGTACACACTGTTTGGGTTTGTTTGGGTTTTCGTCAAAATAATTTTCAATTTTTTTATTTTTTGTGAAGATTTTTTGTTTTTTATCTTTTTGAAGTTTAAAAAAAAAGATGAAATACAAAAAAGAATTTTTTGTATATGCCGATCAGAAATCATTTTTAAAAAATGTTGTACATTTTTTTAAATTTGAAATTGCGATAAGTTTTTACGATTTTTTTATAAAGCTTCGGAATATTTTTTTTTTTTTTTTGCAAATGGGCGATTCTTTTTCGTGGAATGTCTTTGCTTCGTCCAAAAATTCCTTAAAAAAAACAGCGGCAAAACGACTTCGTTAAGGGCCTCGCGGAGACTCGAACTTTCTTTCATTGGCACGATGCTCCCCGAGTCCTTTGGCCCTCAACCGGACGCGAATTAACTCCTACTTTCTACACTTAAAGCCAGACCGAAATTGGGCTCGAGGAAATTGCTTCGGCCCACTTACACCTCCACATTCGCAGTAAAATTCTTCGCGACTCACCAAAAATGCAATCGCGGAAATTCAAAACGACCAAAATCAGAGCGCATCGTTTCAAACCAATTCGATTGAAAAAAAAAAATTTTTTAAAAAGAGATAAAAAATAAACATTTACAAAACGACTACATTACAATAAAAAATAGTGAATAATTAATATTTTTATGAAAGAAAAACAAAATTCAGAAGAAACCGAATAAGAAACTATTTTTATTTAATATTTTTAATAAATAAAATCAATATTTTCAAAATAGAAATTGACAAAAAAAGAACAAAATGCAGAAACACTTGAAAAAATGTCAAATTAAAGAAGAACAAGAAAAAATAATCAAAAAATCTTATTAATTAACAAAAAATATTTAAAAACATATAAAAAATAAATGTGCAAAGAATTTGTAATAAAAATAATGTATTACTTAATTCAAACAATTTAAATAAATAAATAATAAATAATAAATAGATCCAAATTTAATAAATCATATTTAATATATATAATATATGTATATATAAATATACAGGTATATATAACATCAAGAATATATATATACATATATATATTTCCCGATCTTGTCGATCTTCTCGATCACCGAAGATCGGTAAGAATCGCGGTTGCTCCCAGTGCGATCGTCGAGAGAGTGAAAGTTCCTCGGATCGCGTGGCGCGCTCTTTTTCGGGCCCCGCGCGGGGAGTCTGAACTTGTATTTACGTGACGGCGCGTTTTGGTGCTCGAACTTGTATACTTTCTGGCACTGGGGCATTGGGCGATCGAGGAGCAGAGATCACGAGGAGGGGCAACGGGAGGGCAAATAAAAAGTGAACGAGGACGAGAGGCTGACGCAGAGAGAACGTGTATATCAAATACATTTATATATATATATATTTAAATATAGATTTAATTAATACGTGGCTTGATAATTTATTATTTATTATATCATCCCCTCTTCCGAGATACTGAAAATTACGTGTAAAACTGGATATTGATTGTTAATAAACAAATAAAAATAGTATATTATTACTACTTTTATTTCATATTTTTTCTCCCTTTTTCCAAATGATTTTTATTTTCATTATTGATATTTGTAAACATATTTCGTAATTATGAATGTATGTTAAAATATATAAAAAATGAAGAGCAAAAAAATGTATTTATATTATAAATATATATGAAATAAATGATTATTCAATATTTCAATATTGAATTATTTCGCAACAAACATGTATATTGAATATGTTTTTTTTATTACATGGATTACTTTTTATTTAATCAAATAATATATTTTTTAAAATATATTTATATTTCTTTATTTGTTTATTTATTTATTTATAATATATCGGTTTAAAAATTCATGTCTCGAGTGACGAAGATATTCGATTGCGAGGACAGTCCTCAAAAGATCGTTTCTCCATCTATACATATATTCAGATATATTTAGATACACGACTATTTCAGTGTCTATATTTATATGCGCGCATTCTGAAGACCCTCGGCTTGCACGAAACTTCTCCAAATATTTTTTTTCCGTACATACACCCATATAAATGCTTATTCAATTTTATTCACATATCTGTTGAGTGCAATATCTTTATTAATTTTACAAGCATTTACGAATGTTATATAAATAACATTACTATAAATATGTATAATATATTTATATATTTATGAAAATTTAATTTATATAAACTTAGATGAATACGACTTTGCCAATATGATTAATATTTACGAATATTATTTTAATTAATATAATAATATTAATTCAATTGTACCAAAGATGGAGGTGCGTTACAAAATATTATACACATATATATATATATATATATATATATATAATATAAATTCTAAAAAAAATTTATATTTATACATTTTTTTAGAATTTATAAATATAAATTCTAAAAAAAAGTTTTTCACGATATATGCACGGAAAAAAAATTTGTCGATAGGTTGAATAAATGAAATAAATAAATACGTGAATGAAATAATAAACAAATAGAAATATACGTTCGAGGAGATAATTTCTTCCGAGGACGGCCCTCGAGGTGTCTCAAAAATGTCCAAAAAAAAATGTTATATACGTATGTATAAACTAAACATAAATATATATATATATATAGGCATAAACGTATATATGAATGTACGGATAAATGTATATACATACATGTAGAGATATAAAAAAAAAGGTGTCGTTATCGAGGTCACGAGTACCACCACCAGGAGGAGCAAAAGGAACGATCACAACTATTACCACCACCAAGCAAGCAGGAGTCGAGTCACGAGCACCAGGAGGACTACGATTGGCCACGAAGCGACGTAGTTCTCCCGACGCATCGCGCGGGGTAGACACGGTACACGAGGTGGCGACGGCGGCGGCGGTTTCCTCGTCGTCGTCCGGTTAGCGGCGTTCGAACTGTGTCGGGATAGCCTATAGGTACCTCTCACCGTTGGCCCCAAAAAACCGAGTTTCGACCGAGAGGCCCGCGCCTCTTCGTTTCACTCCTGTACCGTTCGCCGTCGTCGCGCGCTTCCCCGTTCAACGAAACGCTCCTCTTTTCGCGTTCAGCGAAGTACAAAAAAAAAAACAAAACAAAAGAAACGAAAAAAAAATTGGCATTTTTCGAGCTACCTAGTTTTTCCAAATTTTGGAAAAAATATATCTCGAAAAAACGAGGAATCGACAATTTTTGAAAAACTGGTGAATTATTTTTGAAACTAGTGAATCTTTGGTGGAAAGGGAAAGTGGTGAAATGATTTTCACGGGCACCGGAAGTTCGCTAACCGCCCGCCGGAAACTTACCAGTGAAAGTTCCTCGCGGTGACCAGCGACACTATTTTTTGTTTTGTTTTTCGTTTCTTTTTTTTTTTTTTTCTTGTTTTTTCGTTTGGGTTTGTTTTGATGCTGGAAACTTCAGAGATTTTGTGAAAAAGTGCGGGTGTGATTTTTTTTTCAATAAGATTCCCTTTTTTTTGGTATACTGGAATTTGTGGATTTTTCTGGAAGTGAAAGTTGATTTCTTTTTTTTTTTTTTTTTTTGGTTTAAAGAATTTTTGTTCAATGATTCGTTCCTTCTCCAGTGAACTTTATCGATATCAGTGATTTTGTGTTCGTCTGGAACCTCCAGACTCTGGAATGACCAGCCACGATAAACACGAATGACAACGATCAGGATCGAAAGGATTCGAAGGATACGAGTTGTCGAAGGAAGATCGTGATAACATGTGCACGAAGATGAGCGTTCTCCAGGGCAGACATCTAGGTACGAGAGAACCTTTCTCGACGATTGTCCGTCGTCTTTTGATCGTGTAACTAAATCGACGAAATTCATACCATCGTTAAACCCAAACAAACCCAAAAAGCTCGAGTTTCGTTATTTTTTCTTGACGAGAGCATCAGTCCACCAAAACTGGAAATTTCCATTGAAAAATATTCACCAGCATCGAAGTATTATTTCTCAAACAGATCATCAACTGTTCTCATCCGAAACAAGAAATAAAATACAAAAAAAATATTAATAAAAACAAAAATGTAGTGATTTTTTTAATCAATAAATAAAAAAAAAACCCTATTAAAGAATGTTTTTAAAAATCTCTGAATTTGGAACAAGTCCAAATTCACTGAACGACAGAATTTTTGAAATTATTCACAAATCCATATCGAAAATACGATTTTTTCGAAAAATCACGATTATTTCGATAAACAGTAAAATAATTTTTTCAATAGAAAAATTCTTCGCACAGGATTTTAAAAAAGTCTGAACCCAAACACGACCCAAGACCAAAAATGAATTTAGGTTTTAAAAAATCAATATGAAATGCGTTTTCGAAAATGAAAAAAAAAGAAAAAAAATGAGCGAAGAGTGCACTTGGGAAAAATATTTCGTGCTCGCGGTCGTCGCGCACGCTGTTGTTTATCGAGTGAGAAATCGAGAGCGATATAAATACGCGGACGGTTTCCCCGTTACCCAACTTCGGAAGGCGAGAGTCGCAGCGATGACTGCACTAGCACCAGCGGGCTCCGCATCCCTCGTTGCGCAAACAACCATAGAAATCTATAAGGAAAGGAGTGCGGGACCGAGATCCCACGCGTAACTTCGGGATTGTTAAGGTTCTTTGCTCTTTTCGCTCCGTTCGCTCCACGCTCTGTTCCATCTCCCTCTTCTTCTTTTTATATTTCGTTCTTCTGTCTCGTATTTTATTTTATTTTATTTTTATTGTACTTTATTTTGTTTTTTATTTTCCATTATTAAAGACTTTTTTTTAATATAATAAAATAATAATAATAGAATAATAAATAAATTATAATTATAATAAATAATAATAAAATAATAATAAATAATAATAATTATAATAGAATAATAAATAAAAAAGTAATTAATTTCGTTTATTTTCAACCCCTGATGTTCGATATTTCATTGCACGATTTTTCATAAGATTTTTAATTCATTATTTTATGTGAATTATTTTAATTATTTCATTTTTTATTGCATTAACTTTCTTCTTGGTTCGATACTCCACTACCATGTTCCGAATAACATTTAATTTTTTCCCCAGTTTTTTTTTATCGATTGGTGTCAAATCTAAAATATCTTTTATTCCTCTCCTAAAAAAAAAAAAAAAATAATAATAAACAACGTGGCAAAACCTTTGTGCTCCAAAGCAAAAAACAATCCGAAACAAAGCAAAGAACACTCTCGAATTCCCCTATTTTATTTTTTCCCCAAACCCCAATTATCAAAATTCCTAAAATCAATAAAAAAAAAAAATCTATTATCGAAACAATCCCAACTGATCCTCCCGTCATTCAATTTCAATATTTTACCAAAAACTCCAAAAAATAACGAATATTCCGTTTATTCCTTATTTGTCCCCCCTCCCCCAATCCAAACCCAAACAAACTTTCGTTTCTCCCAGATGTCCTCATCTTTCTTTTCCCATAATTTTATCTTGCGCAAAAATAAAAAGAAAAGAAACAGTTTCGTATCAATAAATTCCCCCCTCCCTCCCGCGTGGGTTCTCCCACCTCGATGTTTTATCACACCTGCTTTCGTCGTCTCGTTTCTCGTCGACGCACAATTAAAAGCACCGACGTGAGAATAAAACGAAACGATCGTCGTTGAGGGACTCGTTTTTCTCCCCCCCCCCCCCCTCCCCCCCTAGCTGCCCCCCCCCCCCCCCCCCCCCCCCCCCCCCCCCCCCCCCCCCCCCC
>JAPYZI010005253.1:0-10806 GCA_030523105.1 Ophioninae sp. A BG-2022a
TGGGGGGGGGGGGGGGGGAGGTGGCAGTAACTGCCTCTGGTGACGACAGGACCGAGGATGCTTCGAACGAATAAGAGAAAAAGGAAAATAAACGAGCCCGGATGCTGTCCGTGCATCCAGGATATGTTTTTCTCGTTTTCAATTACGATCAGTCCGGATATAACGTCCACCTGGATAAGACGAGCTTGGTTCCGTGGAGAGGGGAGGGAAAGAGGGGAGATCGAATAATCGTTTTTAGCTGGTAAATAATTGAATTAAATGGTACTTTGATAAAATTGGGTAAGTGATGAATGTGTCAGGGAATAAAGATTAATTGAGAAACGCGTGGGTTCGGAGGAAAGGGAGCGTAAATAAAGTCTGAGAAGTACAAACGGACTCTTAGAATACCAAACATACTCCGATAGAGCTAAAAGGGAGAGAGAGAAATGATGATGATGATGGTGATGATGATATAATTCGTTATGCCCTAGTCATGACTTTTGGGCAAAAGAAAGAAATAAAAATAATAATAAATTTAATAATAATAACTAAATATATAATTATGATAATAACAATAATACTAATGAAAGTAACGAAATTGTGAGAACTAGGAAACAAGAGCTATTTCTTATTAAACCCAAACGAAAAACGAACTAATACATTCAGGAAAAAATAGTGGAATAAAAATAAAGAAAGAAAATAAAAAGGAAATACAGGAAAAAAATGGTAGAAACCAAAAAAAAGATAGGGAGTAACAGACTCTTATCCTCGAGTTACTCGATGCACTTGTTCACTTTAATGGACCCGCGTTCGTTTTATTTCGCTTCATTCCACTTCCTGTTCTTTTCCAGAGTCGTTTTCGTACCTTGTACACGACACGCGACGTATAATCTTCAACCCCTGTCCTGATTCCTCTTTTTCCATCATTTTTTCATCCCCCCTGATCGTCAGGAATTCACGAGGCTGTTCCTTCCGAAGGCTTTTTTTTGTTCGAAAAAGGATCACGAAAAAGGATCTACCGGACAGAAGGACCGGAAATAACAGGCCGAGATGCAAAAAAGGGATGAAAAAGATGGCGAGAAGGGAGGAAGAGATGGAAAAACATGGCACGGAGACACGAAGACGTGGAAAAAGATAAAGAGAGGGGTGGGGGGTAGAAAAAAACTGAGAGGGTGGCGATAGAAAAAGAAAATGTAGGGAAAAAAAGAGAGAAAGAGAGTAGGGGGAGAAAGGGATAGAAAAAGAGAGAAAACGGATTGGAGCAGGCGTAATTTTTGTGAGTGAATGCGCTCGTCCATGAGACTTGCCCTGGTGCATAATTAAAAGTTTTAATTATTTGGCGCTTCTTGCTGCTCTACTCTGTTGGACGCGTCCTCTCTCTCTCTCTCTCTCTTTACATATATTCGTATATATCATTCCCTTTTTCTCGTCTGTGCTCACTGGATGGTTCGCTTTCACTTTTTTCTTCAATTTCTTTTCACAACTTGGAGCTCTCACTGTCTCTTGAGTTTTTTCTCCGTCTCTCCCTCTTAATTTTCTTTGAATTTGTTTTTCTTTCTTTCTTAGCTTACTTTTCCTCCCTCCTTCAGGACATCCTGTCTTTCCGTCCCTATGTCCCTTAGGGGCTCAAGAGCGGGGTGACGTGAAGGAGAGGAGGGCATTTCTCTCTCTCTCTCTCTCTCTCTGTGTCTCTTGATTTCCTTTGGAATTTTTTTCACGCCCTCTTTTAGGCTTACTAACCCTCTCCCTCTGTATCTTTTTGGGGCTTCTTTTTTCTCCCTCTTAATTTAATTTCGATTTTTCTTTTCATTCTGTAGTTTTTTTTCTCACTGCTTTAGGATTTCTGGCTTACTCTTCGGGATTTTCTCACTCGGTATTTTTCAAAATTCTCTCTCTCTCTTTCTCTTTTTTAGTTTTTAATTTATTTTTTCGTTTTTTTTGGTATTTTTGTTATATTGATATTTTGTAATTATTTTGTTAAATCTTATATCTTTATTTTGTTAAAATTTTTGTTTTATTTTAAAGTGCCCAAAAGTTTGTTTACTACGTCACGATAAAATCTATCATCATCATCATCATGATCTTTCTCTCTCTCTCTCTCATTTATTTGGTTTTCTTTGAATATTCTTTCTTTCTTTTTCAGATTCTCTCTCCCCTCTCCGCCCACTCTCTCTCTATTAATTTCTTCACAACCCAAAAGGAATAATCAGAGTACGTAATTTTCTTGTTTTCATTCTTGCTTCGTATTTTCTCATGGTCTCGTCCACCCTGTAAAAAGGAACATTTTTCGTTCTCGACGTTTTCCATTATTCGTTTTACAATCTCCATCCGGTCCTTCTTTTCTTCGCCCTCTTGACTCTGCCATCCCAGCTTCCCTTCGGGCCGACACCTGGTCAACTCGAGTTACAAGTATACACGATATTCCCTCCTCTCTGTTAAGCTAGAAATCACGGAAGCTGCTAAAATCCTACCTCTTTAACGCTTTGTGCCACAGCCACGTGGTGCACGTTTTTTTTAATGTTTATTTTATTTTACAAACTTCTTTTGAGAATAAGTTATTTTAATTTACAAATGGATAATATTTTTCTCGTTACTAATATAATTAAGAAAATGAAAAAAAGGAAAAGAGACGTAGAGTAAACAAGGTAAAAAAGAGGCCAGTGATAGTGATTAAAATATGATATAGAGAAAGCTGTGCTTTATTATTATATTTATACCATTGATATTCCTGAAAAGATAACAATATTTAAGCATTTTTGCAATTGTTTTTCATATTATTCCACACTGTAAAGATTAATGAAACTTTCATATTTTATTTTCATAATATTAATTTTATTAATCATTAATTTGTATACCGATCAAAATTCAATATAGCGCTGATAATTTTTTAAAAATTGTTCAATTATTTTACATATTAGTACGTTCAATCTTTAATTACGTGTGAATTTGAATACGTGAATATATACTTATATTCGTTCATAATATGTTAATAATATTTATGTAATTATTTATTGAAATTCAAATATAATTGAAGCGCAGAAAATGATTAAAATTATTTGCAGTTGACTCATCTGCAAATTTGTTTACCGACACGACATTTATTTACCATCAAACACAAACGAACCCGGTGGCAAAATAATTCGATTTCTATACACGTGTATAATTATTGTCGAATTGATTATCAGGATTAAGTATAATTCTCCAACATAGCTATGTATACACCAACGTACGAATCCACCCCCGGATCGACACGCACACAGCGATACAGTACAGATGTATACGAGTCGAGATTTGTCAGGAGGAAACTATTGGTTTATCTCTAACGAGGCGCACAATTGTACTGCGTGAGGAACAGAGATGTACAAAGTGAGAGATGGAGAGATGGAGAGAGAGAGAGAGAGAGAGAGAGAGATGATGATGATGATGATACATTTTATTATGCCCGAGTAAAAAAAACTTTCAGGCAATTAGAGAAAATAAAACATTATAAGAAAATAAAATCTGAAAATTTAACAAAATTATAACTAAACAATAATATAACAAAAAATATTTAAAAAATGCAATTAAAAACAACAAAAAAACGTAATATAAAACAAAACGATATATAAAATAAAAACGCGGGAATGTTCAAAGTTTTTCAGTCGTATCATTGACTTGATAAACGATAGGCAACAAAACTCGAAATATCGTCAAAAATGAATTAAAAAATAAACTAAAACATAGAGAGAGAGAGAGAGAGAGAACGCAGCATCCATCTCTCCACCATCAGGGGCTGCACACGGCGTAAACAAACGCATGTGCGTAATACACCGAACATCGGGATTCCAAACCTTTGCCAGCTAAATATATATTTATATATCTTAATTTGTGTACACAGTTAGAGTCGCAAGAAAAACGAAGTACCAAGTACGTATGTACGAAAAAGCGTATGGCTTAGAAGGATGCACATGCCCATAACAATAATCAATATATCAAGGTCATTTGAAGTTCGTTCTGTGTTACATGGTTGAATTCGTTCGTACGCCAGCAGGGATGGAAAAAAAAATGTATATCATCCCATTGAAGCGAAAACATTCTGACGGCCTTAAAAGAAACGAAAAAAAAAAAACACGAACTTTGTATTTTCAGATCCAAAGTAAATATGCAGTTGTCCGTATCTCGTGACTCACCCTGTATATACGCATATTTGTGTATATATATATATATATATATACGTATGTCCGCGTTTTCCCACATAAAATCATAGCCATACTCAAATGCATTTACATGCGCTATTTGAACGAGATGAAGTACTACAAGATATATATATATATGCACAGTGAGCACGTAGTTACAGTATAGGCAGAAGCGCGCACGCGCGCGACTCACTCGAGCCGACTAGATATTCCGTTTGAAATCCGGCCCTTCAGGTTTCGAGGCCTGGGTAATACGAGGGATCCTCAAGAGCCCAACTAAACGCACGATACGTCAGTGCGTGAGTGGATCCTCCAGGATGTCTCCATCTATCGCTCTGAATGTCTCCAACCCCCTCTCTCATTCTTTTCTTTTTTAGTTTTTAGTTTATTTTTTATTTTATTTTTAAATTCATTTTAAGTAATGGTTAACAAAGTTGTAGTGAGTCCATGTTTAGTCAAGTATTGTGGTAAGACTGAATATTTTGTTAACATTTTGGCGTTTTGTTTTTTTGTTATTATTTTTGGTTTAAATTGCTTTTTCTAGTATTTTTCTTATATTATTATTTTTAATTTAATTTGATTTATTATTATTATTATTTTGTTAAGGGTTTTTTATCTTAACGTTGCTAAAACTTTTGTTTTTCTTAAATTGGCCGAAAGGTTTTTTACTGAGGCATAATAAAATCTATCATCATCATCTCTTGTTTAGTTTTTAGTTTCTTGTTTCAGTTTTGCTTTTTTTGAATCTTGTTTTGTTGTTTTATATTGTTTTTCGTAATTTTTTTTTTTTGAGTTTTATTAATTGGGTGGGGGCTACGTTTTTCCCCTTTAAAGGTGTCAAATTCAGAGCCAAATGAAGGACCGCGAGAATTGGTGAACATATCGTGCTGCATGGGGATACGAGGCCACGTGTTGCTCAAGCGGCGCAAGATACGTTGAAAGCTCTCGAATGGAAAGTGTCAGCCCTTCGCTGCATTCACCAGGCTTGGCACTATTGGCTTGTCACTTGTTTATATTGATAACAGGAGCACTTGCCAGGAAGCACTTCAGCAATTTTGAAAAAAAAAATAAATAAAAATTTTACATTGCTCGTTCGATCGATTGTATAAAAACCTCAAACATTTGTTCCCTTACGTCATTAAAAAAAAAAGTAAAATGGATTCTGCATTCGATGACAGTTACATTCCACATGATATATTTAAATATTTTGTCAAAGTAAATGAATGGTTTCCAATTTAAAAAACAGGACGATATTTGTTTAGTCATATTATTACATATTTTATTTATTGTTTATTTTTATGGTTTTATATATTTGTATTTAAACAATTTTATAGTTATAAAAAAACATATATTTGTAAAAAATGTGCGATTAGCAAATAGTGATAATTGCTCTCCTACAAACGACAGCCTACGATTATCCTCGATCTGAATGAGGCATAATAATAAAGTGAATCAATCAATCCTCCCCTCTCCTTTCCGCGCTCTTCAACATCCCCTGCACTCCGTACGTCCTCACGCAAATCCCTTTGTATTGGGCCAAAGCGCCAGGGAATTTGAGACCGGACAACGTATGGACCATAGAGCCATCGAGGAATTATTGCGAAACGGAATTATCGAATGAATAGATAACAGGGCTGCGTATCTCGAAACGTATATGTACCTATCCATGGACCGGACAATCCTGAATCAAAATTGAAATGTAATTGCACTTCGATAAAATTTCCAATCATTTTTCGGAGTCCTCGTGATTTTGGGAAAATAATTATTATTGTGTATATATTGTATATATATACAAAATATTTTTATCGCATAAAAATATTTTTATATTTTTAATTTCAAATAATATTAATATATTTTTTTATATGAAACAATAACAAATCTTATCTGAAATTCTTGTACTTGGCCGACCCTATTTTTATTTTTTAATTTTATTTTTATAAGCGGGAATCACCCAACTCTTTTTTTGTTCTGCCCTAGTATATCTGCGTATACGTGATTGGGTCCGATTGTGTTGTCGCGCGGAAAGAAATTTAATCGCTAGCTTACAATTTAATTCACTTTGCGCGGATAATAGTCAGAGCACTCAACAGGTCGGAGATCGCGACGAAGGTGTCCCGGTTCTCACGAATTTATCTACATATAGATCTACACATATACATAACACACAAATATCCATACGAAGATAACTATGACATTATTCAACATTTATTGATTATTTATTTTTAATCCACTGATTAAACTTTGAAATTCCTATTCTTTACGGAAAATCTTTTTTTTCAAGCTTAATAAAAATACGAAAAATTATATTTCATGTTTGCCAATTTCCATTATTATTATTATCATTATATAGAATAATTATTTTCATGATAGATATTTTACGTTTTTTTGTTACATTTTTATAATAATATAATTATTATTTATAATTGTAATAATAGCAATTTTTTCATCGTAATTATTGTTGCTGATATTTATTATTATTTTTATTATTATTATTATTATTATTATATTGAATTATATAGAGATGTCAATTTTTGTTTATATGGAGACATGTTAATTATTTTGTACGTTTGTGAATTCACTCGTACGCGGAAGCCCCTCCTTCGGATGATTTTTTTTCCGAGCTCGGCGTGTTTCCCATATCTGTCCGGAATAACGCAAACGCATGGTGTACACCTATCATCCACTTACCGTCAGTCGTATTTACACGTACACCCGCAACAATGGATATACATGTATATAAATTCCGCGGCCTGAAAGAAAAAATGCGCGGGTGCTCATCTACTTAATGTTTTCTTCTTTTTTCTTCGTTTTCTCCTCTTCTCTCTATAATCCTGATGAATATTAATGAATTCGCGAAACATTTCGGAGTTTACGTATTCTCTTCGCGTGCAGTTTAGTCACCGTGTATATATGTCTATATATGTGTATGTATATACAGGGTGACCTGAAAAGAAACGTCCCAAAAAGTCTACATATCTCGTACGAACACTTATCTGAGTCACTCTCGTTGTAGCTTCTAGGATATGTTTTTTTTTTTTCAGGTGAAAAGAATTTTTTAATTTTCTTTCTTCGTGGAATAGATTTTCGATTTCTGTTTTGAGTTCGAAAATTATTGAAACGTTTTCGAGGGTCGTCTTATTTATTGTAAAAACTGAAAATTATTACCTCTGAACAAAAAAAACTGTTTTGCGATAGCAGTGGATAAAAAAAGATATATTGAATTTGGAAAATATCGAAATAAAGAAAGTAGAACATTTTCTTGACTCCTTCATTAATAGGATAAGGAATTATTTTTATGCATGCATCAATACAATTGAGCATTTTTATATTTCTTGTAAAAAAAAGCAAACGATAATTTTCTGTACTTCTTCATAAATAAAATCGTGAACTTTCTTCGTTTTTATTTTCACTTTGAGAATTGAATATAGATTTTTCGAGTCGCAAATTGAAATCCTGTCATTTTTGGGCTTTGTAAGTCAAAGGCATCGAAGAATTTTTAAAAATGATCGAAAAATGTTGTGTTTCTCCCGAAACGTAAAAAAAAATATTGCTGACCATAAATAATCGAGGAATTTCAAATATTCTTCTCGACGTCACTTTTCAAGCCACCCTGTATGAATGCCTGAGTGCGCACAATTTCGGACTAACATCCATACGTATTTACGTAAAGTATTCAAATTCATGTCGTGTCCGACCGGAATGAGGAATTTCGCCTCGGCTTTATCATTTCATACGAAAAAGTTGAGAATATCATTGCTCGCGAGAGATTCCGATGTTCGCGCGTGCGTGCGCGTGCATTCCCCCTCTCTCCCTTCGCGGTAAGGGGAGTCAACGAGTTGAGGGAAGGGGTGTACGATCGAGCCACCCGGTATACAAGTCTCCGCGGTGTCTCGCCCGCGACGACGTTCCGTTCGCCCGGAGAACACGAAAGTGAGCAAAGGATAATGATATTCGTATAGAATGTGAGACACTCGAAGTAAAAGGCGCGTACGGTTCGACGGGTTGGTGATCGCGCCGGGCGCGCCGCGAGCAATGAGCCAAGGCGCGTTTGAGTGCGCACAATTGCACGTGTGTCAACCACTTCTAATTATAGCACCACAGGACTCTTTGGCATTCGATATTCAATTACCTTGATTCCGTTATACTCGTAAAGAAATTTATATATAAAAACGATTGATTCTTATCGTTACTGGCCATTGATAACCAAAATTCCTTAAAAGTACACTTTTTATCTATAAGACGCACATGTTATATCCGGAATTATAAAACAGAAACAAAAAAATATATGACTGCATTCAAGAAGTGCAGTTAACCTTGAAATAACCTTGAAAATTACGATGAAACAAGAAACAATGAAGGCCACGTTCTCCCTTACTCAAAACTGTGAAACAATCGTTCAGAACATTTTTCTCTAAAGTGCATCGTTCTCGAAATATTTCGTTGGAAAGACTTTAATGGTACACCATGTATGTTTTCGTGTACAGGGTGTCCCACAACGGAACGTCATTCGTGAAATGTGGGGTTGGAGGTAAAATTCTGCGTCGATTTATATAAGCATGTATGGTTCCCAGATCAACCAGTGAATTATTATTCATTTTTAAAGCTGTATATACCCGCCTTCCTCGCTAACCGACGTAAGTCCGCTCAAAATTTGATAAAGAGAGCTTCAAAAATTGATAATAATTCACTGGTTGATCTCGGAACAATACATGATTATACCAATCGACTCAGAATTTCACCCCCAACCCCTCATTTCACAAATGACATACCGTTGTGGGACACCCGGTATATATATTTACACCCAGAGAGTGCGTAATTGAAGTGATCACAGCCAAATATCTCCAGAAGGGTGCATTTTAGAAAAAAATATTTCCAACGAAAGTTTCCCAGTTTTAAGGGATGGAAACGACAATCTTAGTTGTTTTTTGTATAGTTGTTATTTTCAAGGTCATTTCAAGGTCAATTACAATTTTTTAAATAGGAACATATATTTTTTATTTCTCATTCGTTGTCTGCGTACCAAAATGGGTATCTTTTGTTTGACAAGTTTGTTTGTTCGGCTTCAAGTTTTCGACGAATAAGATTATTATCATTATCGGATATCGCAGCGTGTTTTTAACCGCGCGAATTCTTCGGAAAGCTGTCAGACGTTGCGGGTCATAAATCAATGAAGTCTTGTTTGATTTTCTTCGATGCGCTTGCATTCGATCGCGCTATAATTGGCGGAGATACGTGTATGCTCGATGTATATGATCAATCCCCCCCCCCACTCTTTCTCTCTCTTCATTCGTATCTCTCTTTGTGTTTCCGTCCCTTACTGGCTCTCTACGTATTTCTCCATCTTTTTCTCCTGCACCTTATCCAGACCTGCCTGGATGATTCAGTTCGATTGGAGCCCCAGCCAGGGTGGTATTATTCAAATAATAGACAGTGGAATGTTATACAAATAATCGGTGCGCGACGACTTGATAAGTGGTTTGTAATCTAACACCGAATGAAACATCGAAGTCAAAATAGAGATAGGCGAGAAAGGAAGGTAAACGAAACCTGCTATCGAAAAGAGAGCAAAATTTAAAATTCTCGCGATCCGCAGATATATATGCAAAAGGTATGGAAAAAAAATCGTTTCTTTATTCTCGGTGAAAATCGTTGAAATATGATAAAAGACAAGAAACGTCCTAATAATGAAAGACGAGTAATTATTGTTTTCCCAATTTTTATATTTTTGCAATAATGTAAATATTTATGTAAAAGTTAAAGTAGATCGTTCAGATTGGACACTTTACAAATATCATGGATGTTCAGTTATAATAATAATATTGTACTTTATCAATAATATCACTAATTAATTCATTAATTCAAAATAAATGAATTAAGTAGTTAATTCATTTATTTTATCTATATCCATGATACAATAATCCGTAACAAAATCAGCATTATATAATGAATATTTAATTCTTATTAAATTACTGTAATCGTATCTTGTTTCCCATATCAACAAGTTCAATCAAGATAAATTGCAAGCCAGCGCCATTTTGTCAAAAGCCGAATCCAGAAGAGGACTTTATACATATTTAAAAACTTCTTTCGAAAGGTTATTTTCGGATCGACAGTGTGGAACCCACGACAGTACCCTGATCACGAAAAGCTCAGACCCTGTCAGCTGATACATACAGCTGATACATATATTTAGTCGGCCCGTGATACCAGCGCTCACAGTCAACGTATCATCACAAAAAAAATTGTCAACAAACCTGAATATCTACATTTTCGAATAAAAAAAAGATCACCAAAATTGAACCAACAGTTTCGCGTTAAAAAATTCTCAAAATTCACCAACTTCTTTTCAACTTTGTAACCAGGCAATCCACTATACCGCTATCTGTACAGGCTTACAAACTACAATTGCGCACACATCTCAGGCGAGAATTCCCGGCGATACGTACGTTGTGTCAGGTGGCGGAACCACACCAGCGCTCGCGATTAAAGCACGTATCAGGTATCTCCCCAGGGATTCACCGTGACCGGGATAAATAATGGAATCCAGAAACTATCGTATATAGATATCTAGACGTAAAGAGAATTTCATCATGTATATTGATACATACGTATATGTATATATATATATATATATATATATATATAAGCTGAA
>JAPYZI010005254.1:0-10847 GCA_030523105.1 Ophioninae sp. A BG-2022a
CTTAAAGATTTCCCCTTCCTCCAGCACTTCCCCTTTTTACCCTCATCCCGTGCTATTGCGCTAGGCGTAGGCAAGAAAGAGGGAACCACACGCTATATGTCCACGCCCCCTCCGGACGTGACATATGTTCTTCACTAGTTTTTGATATATACTTTGAGAAAAAACTTACTTCTGGTTTTAGATGCTACGGTTCCCGAGGTCCGTGTTAGCTCGTTTGGATATGTAACAAAAGGTGTTCTGCAAGAATGGCTCTACAGGCGATATTTTGCATCAAAATTTGAATAACCAAATTTTATTACAAACTTCTATTCACCCTCAATAGTTCCTGAAAATATCAAACTGATTTCTTTTCTCATCGTCTCAAAATAAGTGATCAAAGTAATGCCTTTTTTTATGACTGTAGAGTGGTGTTATCCCTTAATACATTGCAATATATGTACGATTTCAAAAATTGTACAACCCAAATTGTTACGCAATAAAAAGACATTGCTCCGATTAATAACAATTGTTTAAAATTTTTTTTTGCAACGGTGGTTATTATTTATTCCCTTTTTCAAGCAGCAAACACAATATTTCATATTAGCTAAGCGGTTCGTATAATACTTGTATCGCTAAAAATCTCTTAATTTTTCTTAAGTACCTATAACTATAATAGAAATTCTCAGTAAGTTTCACATGTTTTAGAGAAATTCTGAATCAGACGAAAAAATATACCACAACTGGTACATACGCCCGTATCAATTAAATGGAAAAATTCACTCCTTTGAGGCACCCTTTAAAATCAACTACCAGACTGCGTCTATTACGTACTCTTTTATATTCACATTAGTAACCTTTGTGGCCGGTGCGAGCAGAGAAATTCTAAATTACAAAAAATAAGGACCACCTTAGTGGATGAGTGTATCAATCTCAATAGCGGCGCGGGATGGGGGGGGGGGGGGGGGGAGCGCAAAGATTCGCCGCTTCAACCGCATTATTCTGACGTTTATGAGGAACTTGTATTCTATACGTGCACGAATATTTTTAAAGGAAATATTTTTTTCTATTTGAAGAGAAAAAAAACAGACGTAGAATTGCGATCACGGTTTTCATTCTAGATATTTTATAGAGCAGGGAGCGGCAACATAACTTGCCTTTTTAAAATGCGCGCCATTCAGACGGTTCATGTCGTAACAGAGCGCTAGTAGTCTCGTTGGAAAGGGGGGACTCTGAAGATTAATACCTACATAGTTCAATTGCCACCATGCGTAGGGATTATGAAGAGTGTACTGTTACCGTTGAGACCTAATTTTCGAGTACATGTTCTGTGATCGTAACCCAGCATGCCTTTCGGAATCGCTTTAAGGGATTATCTCAGTGTGAAATTAAAAAAAAATCGTTTTTTGTTTGCATTATCGTATAGTATACCCTGTTCTAACCATTATCATAAATTTTTAAATCGAAATCCAAATGATTACGGTCGCTACAGCGTTTCTTGTATAAAGGGAACGCTCGACCCTTATCCTTTTGTTATTTTTCAAACGGCGAATGTACCTTTCTAAGGTGCTTAGGTTCTATAACTTTGCAAAATAAACTGTCCAAGCATTTCAGTTCGTTTTTGATATCCTCCACCACATAGCACCACATCCACCATATAGCTTCCATAGCGCGATATAGAATGACGTTAGAAATGTTCTCGCAAAATTGGAAATAGATATCTCCAAAATTCTTCCTTTGAGATGGGACATCGTTTTGAAAAATACCTTTCTGAGAAAAATGCGTTTAAATATTGATGTTAGAAAATTTTAGATAAGTCGTTTACTTACGATCAATCGGCGATGCCAGGTCCATACAATAGCCTATCTGCTTCCTCGAACTGCTCATTTTCAGCCGAAATTACGTTTCGATGAGCTGTTCTGGCTTCTTTGCGCTCCAGACAGCTTCGGCGTTCTGCAATTTTGATGCGCCCCACCTTATATTTTGCAGCAAAGTCTGCGGCTATCGACTCTATGGTGCACCCCATTATCTCCAGGATTCTTTAAATTGGATCGAACCCTTCGTTGAATGTACAAGCGGCACAATATGTCGCGATTTCTATAGTTTGCTTCCCACAGAATATATGTTTGGGAGCGAGTTGCCACATGCAATGATGGAATCGCTTATTGTTATCTTGAATGTTTGCGCCTGTACATCTCTCTAAGAAATCGTCGGTGGTCAAATCTTCGTAAATTGGCTTCAAAACCTCTTGGATTTCGTCAAAGAGTACTGGTGGATGAGAATATTTTTCCTTGAATACATTGGCCTCAGCTATGCACCATTCGCACCACGAATCTCCTCCCGAAGGACAATACTGATGCTGGGGATTCTCATCAGTTGACATTTTGTGATAAAACGTCGCACATATTGCGTTCCTCATGTCCTCAACGAAATCGGAGTTTCAATAAACTGCTAAGCCATAATATTCCGAAAGATCTCTTAACAACTTTAGTGTCAATTGCAATTTTTTTGGTTCGGCAGCAGGTTTTTGTATTGTATTTGTTTTTCCTTTGGAAATACTCGAAAGCTTGCTTGCCTCTACTTTCTTGTCTGCAATTTACTTCTTGGCTTTCTTCAATTCTACCAACCTTTTCCTCACTTCGTTTTCCCTTTTGTAAAAACGGTGTTTGACGTGCCGAACGCGTTCTTTTTTTACCGTGAAATCGTCGCCATAAGGCTGGCAGCACTTCTAACAACATTTTGAAGGTCTTTGTAACTCCATCTCCAATATAGAATCCGTATTTAGCATTGTGTAATTCCTCAGATCTCTTGCAAATTTCGATCATGCCATCAACTTCTATTTTTCCAGCGCTGCCTTCATGATTCACGTTGCACTACGGTTCGTGCGTGGCATACCATGCATCGTATTCGATCGTGTTCTCTCTTCATTTCCAAAGTGAATAAGCTCGGTAAAAGCTTGACCGAACAGCAACGTCCGAGATTTTATTGCTGTATTTTCCGATTACAGACAACATACCCATGCGCGAAGTAAAACCAAAATCCTTCACCAGTCACCGTGAGTAAATCCGCGCCATTATCCGCTTCCAAATTTTGCTCTCTTTCTTCGGAGCCTGCTTTTAGGATAACGGCCTCGTATCCCGTTTTTACATCAATCTACAGCGTTTTCAGGATTCCGTAATAAGTTGTGCTGCCGAAAGTTGAGGCTAGAGCCATCAACACGGTAAAATTTCTGATGCCATGTATGCCGATCCCGAGTATTCGCATGATAAAACAGAAATGACAATTGATTTCGTATGCATTGATTATCAGCGGACAAGAATTGATCTCGGCCGGATCTGAACACAACTTTTGAATCCCAAAACTCAAATCGATTTTTTATTTAAAAAATTTCACATCACTATCACACTTTTTGCACTTGAGGAGTTGTTGCAGAGCACTGAAAACTAAAGAAAATTCAATTAAAACGTAGCTGATTGTTCGATCGATTCTAACGTCAAACTCCAAACTCATTCTCGCTATTTTCTCCGCCGAAGTACTTACAGATGATGTATCCGTCTCAATGAAATGTCGATTTGTTCCCTTGAACTGTGCGGGTCTTCGCCTATCACTTTGTGGATTTGTGCTGCTCGCGCCTTTTCAGTCCATCTTGATTTTTTCTTCGGGTATTCACTCGGTATGTCTATTCGTGGTGGATGTCAAAAATGAACTGATATGCTTGATGTCACGTCCTGAGAGTACGTGGGCATATATGTGTGTGGTATCCCTCTTTTGAGCCTACGACCAGCGCAATAGCTCGGGACGAGGGTAAGAAGGGGTAGTGCCGTGAATGGACTGGAATTGAGGAATTGATACGATGAATTGTTATTAGGGAATAATTCGACAGACTTGCACTAACTTAACTAAAGTTTATTACAAGCTACTGTTTGGATTTGATGATTTACGGATTACAATAAAGAAAGTAACAAGAAACTTGGAGTACATGGATCGGAATAAAAGAAAATGATCTGTCGGTTACATTTGTCAGTTGTGTTGAAAGTTGTGTGTACGTGTGCGCTCGGTACAGTTCAGATGACGCTCGCAAGTGTTCGGTTGTCGCTCGCATAAACTAGGGCATTCGCTGGTGCCCTGATGCGCTCGCAAGTGACGGAGTCGAATGTACACGCACGAGATTTTGAAAGAGTTACAGATGTGTGAATGCGCGTTGGTATGCGAAGAGTTCGTACAATAATCGCGTTGAGATTTCGTGTATACGATGCATAAATGAATCGAATTAATAAGAGACTAAGAATTGAGCGCTACGGTTTTTGTTGGAAGATTTCGATCTGATGGCCGCGGAATTAGTCGGGAGACGATCTGAATGTACGTATCTTTGGTTCGGAGAATCGGCTTCGTTCGTTCCTTATATGGAATGGATTACAACAGAGAGTGGAGTCACTCATTGCATTCGCGAGTTCGATATTCGAGATCTAAACATGGGCGAATTTGACTCGGATGTTATAACCATGACGATTGCTCATATCAGGTATTATGTATGGGGTTATGAAGAAAGAGACCGGATGTCTTTATGATTTCCCGGACGCTGAGAAGTTCATGTTACGTATAAATGATTGTGGGTCGAAAGTTGTTGATAAGAGGCTCCACGTGTCGTCCAATATAGAATGCAGAATTTTTGGTATAATTGTCCATGATTTGCCGTGGGATGTGACATTGGGCAGTTTATTCTGCAAAGTTATAGAACCTAAGCACATTAGAAAGGTACACGTGCAGGTAGAAAGATAACCAAAAAAAATAAAAAACTAAAACCCGACTACAACAAAAAAAAACCGACGCTGAAAAAGTATGAAACAAGACTTTTAGGCTACTGAAATAAACAAGGTAACTGAAAGAAAAAAACAGAACAAAAAAAAGCCGCAGTTAATAACGTGTGACTGCGGCAACACATACATACACACACACATACATACACACATACACACACATACATACGCACACACGCACGCACGCACGCACGCACGCACGCACGCACACACACACGCACACACACACACTCCCACACACATACACACATACATACATACGTAGCCTGTCGAACTTATAACCCTCCTTTGGCTTTGCCGTAGTCGGGTAAAAAGGATACGGGTTGAGCGGCGCGACGGACTGCGCAGATGTCCTGCTCTGTCCCCTTGCTACAAGAAACGCTGTAGCGACCGTCATAATTTGAATTTCGATTTAAATTACAAAAAAAATATAAATATTCTGATTTATAAACCAATAGGTTTTATTCAGTTTTTGAAAAAGTACGTTATGCTGCCGCACCCTGTATATATGAATTTAAATATAGTTTTAATTAAATGACAAAAAATCTTTTTTTAGTACAAATATTTAATGAACTGATCCGTTGGCCGAGCGGGCTAATGCGCCGCCAGCGCATTGGGAGATTCTGCGTTCAAACTCCGGTAGGGGCGAAGATTTTTCCCCCGAACATTTTTAATTCAACTCGTACCGGCTGTACCGGCATGGGTTTTCCGTTCTGATGATTGTTATAAGGGTGCCAGCCGAAGATCGTCTCGTGGGAACGAAGAGGGCCTGCCTGGCGTCACCGCAGCCTGTAGAAAATGGTAGAGTTGGTGGTTCGGGGGAAATGACACACACCGCGAAAATAGAATATTAAACGACACTTGTAGTCATCTCGAACGGGAGGCACAGTTTTCAGATTATATTCAACAATAAAAAAAGACAGAAAATAAACTTATTCTACAATACAAGGATCTCAGTTTTTTCCCACACGCAACACTGAAACGTGACGTATATACGCAACGCTCACATGACTCACACATACACTCGTGACCGGGACCTACACTCCCGTACAATTTACTTCGAGCCCGTATGTCGACGACTTCTCTCTCTCATCTAACGGCAACTTCCCGGAAAAACCCGGCCACCGATATTTGGTTACCTGACTTTAATATATCACACGGCGAAGTTTTTTCCCGATCAACCACACAAACACACCGTTGGCTGTTCTCTCCCGCGCGCACAAACACCGAGATAATTTTTCGATGACTCGGAAGGAGGCCCGTTTATCGGACCGAGATGCTGACGCACCCATGAAGATGAGCCCGCGCCCCGTTGAGTGACGGAAGGCCGATTTTTCGCTGGACAATTTCCCGACTGTCTAATAAATCGAGATTTCCCCCTCGAACACCAGCAAGTATCGGCGCGAACGGGAGACCAGATCACACGTCAAAGGACGACATTAACACGAAACCGGAACTAACTACCAGGCGATCCCCTCGATCCCCTCGATCGCCTGGTAGTTAGTCGCGAAAATGAGACGTCCTACGTTGGCCACGGCCCGAATCCCATAATCAGGACGCGACTCTTGCAATTTCTCCCGACACGGAATTCTATAATATTTGGGTACCCGAAACGCGAAAAAGACCGCAACCGCACGGTGCCAAGATCGAGGCGACAAGAATTCCCTGATTATTGCGCGACACGAGACTTGGCTCACCGGTATTCTTCGCCGTATTTTCCGGATACCCTCGTCCGTTCGGCTCGACACCTTGTAAGGCGCTCCCGAGCACGACGATCGGCCCGCTCGAAAACGTGCCCGTTTTCCTCTTTTTCCCGATGGACCACGTGGCCCTACATAGAAGGCAAGAGCTCACCGGTCGGTGTGAGGGATAGCGCCACGCTACTAATGGCGCGCTCTTTCGAACTCAGAACTTGATAATGGTGTCAGCGAAGGGAGAAGGACACCAACTGGTCTCCCTGCGAAATATGCAAGGGATCGAAGGGCGCCACCACGGGCTTACATACAGGTCTGGAAACTGTAATGCTACGTGTCACGAATAAACATATCGCTTAGCGATATGTTTATTCGTGACACGTAGCATTATATAGCGTATATGTTTAAAAAGTGGGAAGACGCTATTCCGGCAATAGTTAAATTGCAGCCGACCGATGTTGTTTGTGAAAAACATTTCGACGATGAAGATATTTTTCGAAAACGGGTCAAGCGCGATTAAAATGAAAAGATAATTGCACAGGTGAGTTGTGAGAAAAAGAAATTTGTTTATGGCTAGAAATTTGGCTATGAACTTGCGAGATTGAAGAACTTCGCAGTGCCTACAAAATTCACTGAAATGGAGATAGAACAAGAAAACTGTAGTGCAAATTCCTCAAGTCGTCGGAGCATTTCATGCCAGTTGAATGTCTCCGGCGAGTTTCATGGCGAATTGGTTTCACCTTCGTGGAACCGTGCAATGAATATCATTATTTTTTAATTTCTCTATTTTTTCACTAAAATCGTAAGTAAAATACTTCAATGATGATACAAATTCTTATTATGATAATATTCCTTTCGTATTGACGTCTTCGATTTGACACTGGATGAAGTTCTCTATACTTACTATTTCATGTTTCTGTGTAAAGAACATAAGTCAGGAATTCTGTCTTACGCAATAGTTTATTATCTCAGATTGAGAATGCGGTGAAATGCGTTCTAAGTAAATTAAAAGCTAAGACGGACATTTGTCGTTAATAAGAAACTGTCCAAACTGATTAACCCTAGACACCTAACGTTCGCGAAGAGACAGCGAATATTTTGTTGCGTACTCGTCGAATCGACGAAGGTTAGGTGTCTAGGGTTAACGAATAAAATGTTCACGGTAACAAAATGCGATTAAATACTTTTCAGGCCTTGTCGACAATTTCAGATACAACCACGAATCATCTTTGTCGAATTTAGCATGTCCACAACAAAACGTAACAAAGGTTTATTTCCATTCGCACCTACCTTCATTTCGCAAAATATAATGCCTACAAAAGTTAAATAATGAATCAAAGTAATAGAAAAAACGAAATGAAAAAAAACGGACAAACAAAAAATGTATACGAGGATTGATTTGCACGAATACCAATTTTCATGTAACTGGAATACCTGCAACGAAACAACTCAGTGTGATAAGATCTGTAGATTGTTTTAATATTCCTGTATATTATACAGAGTTTCTGTTTGTCAAACCCTGCCTAACAACAACTGGATTATGTGTAAACAAATTAAAATTAATGTAGATGGAAAAGATGGAAACATGAGAAAAAATGTTCGCTTATTCATATTTAACGTGGTTGAAACAATTGGATTACTTGAAACAAAATCAAAATCCACTTAGCGTTACTATGAAAAAATGGGAAAGAGATTCTGTCATTTTCATATGTACCTGGATAAAAAATACTGGAATACATATGTCGTGCCGCGAAGTTAGTGGAAACTTCCACTGGCACGTAGCAGCTAAATTGTTTCTGATGCACACGGTATAAAATCCTGATGCATTGGTTCCGGATACCACAAGTCGTTAACCCGAGCCAAATGGGTTAGTAAAAATACCGAATCGACATCGGTTCGATTGGAAAAACCGAGCTTACAATTACCCGGATAAATTATTAGAAGTCAGTCTTCGGCCAGACGGCCAGATAAATGTTTTCACGTACGATTAGAGTTGGGATAGGAGTGGGTTATAGTAGATATAGATATACACGCACGTGTTAATTTTGCAATTTTAAAAATTCGATAAAAAAAAATACTATTTCGATGCGTCAAAAATCCGTTTACACCCTACCTTATATCGCAAAAAAGAAGGTGTCTACCAAATTTCAGTCAAATCGGAGGTAACAGCTATCCGAAAGTTCAGCTCTGATGAATAGCGAGAGCACATGTAAACCCAACTATCGACACATCCAACAAAATTAATCGATATATTATTTTCTTTTATGTCGATTTATGTATCCCAAGTTTGGACGTTAATGTCTTTATTGGAATACGTTAATCGATAAATTCAATCACTATTATGTAACAAGCTCTGGTTAAGTTTGTACAAGTCTATCGGTTTATTCCTTAATCCCAAGTCATCGTGTCAATTCCTTAATTAATTCCATTCCTTTTGACCCTCATCCCGTGCCATTGCGGTTGGCGTAGGCAAGAAAAGTAAAATATATGCCCACGTCCCTTCCAGACATGACGGGGGTGAAAAGAGTACAGGAATGGATCACCCCTTAATTTATTTGGCGAGCTCTGCAGTAGTTTTCGTCGCTTCGGATTATACAGATTTTCATTTTTGTTTCATTGCTATCAGTCAACTGCTTTGGGGTAGAACTGCAATATTTCCCCTTATGATGCCCTTCTTCTAGGAGTGATTTAATCTCTCAAAACCGCTGTTCCGCCGATAAAGAAATATGTATCGCTTAGTTTTCAATGCTTCATGTATCCTTCAATTTAAAAGGATAAATTTTGAAACGCAAAAGTAATCAAACAATTGATTTATTTCAATATTATCTAATTATATCAGTTTATTTCCAGGGTGTTTTTTAATTTTTATACCTTCATTTCGAATAAAAATTTGGTTGATGCAAAAATTTTCCATTCCTATTTTAGAAAAGAGGAATTAAAACGGAAAAACTCCAAGATTCCCCGCGTCGTTTGAGTTTTGTTTGACGTTTTAAGGAGGAAATCTCGTGTAGATCCTATTCGTTTTGTATTTTTTAATTTGATCAAACATTCATTTAGTATCTAAAGAATACATTTCCAAGGTATAAATCCTATAAAAAAACCCGGAAGATCTCTGGGAAGTCACAAAAGTGTTGTCCATAAACATACCGATGTCCATAAACATACCGAGTCATCTGCCGCCAGAAACTGCGGAAAGGCAGTTTCCCTATGCCGGTGGCAGAAATGTCATGGTGCATACAGTACAGAGGAAGAAGCAAAGTCGGCGGCGGCCGAAAGGGTGTGTGAAGACTAGGAAGAAGAAAAATCGTGGTAGGAAGGAGATGGAGGGAAGCACGGACAGAATGGAAAGAGTGGGGTGATACGTGAAAACTCGTAAGGACATAAAGGTAACGGTACCAATGCTCGGACGGTTAAGAATTGTAGAAGTTGAAGAATGTATTATTCATTTAAGGATCGGTCTTAAAGGCAGTTACCGGAACTACCATCAAGCGTGTAAATTTTAGTTTTCAGAATGCGTGAGGTAACGCTGAACAGTTGAATATTTTTAATGATATATATAAAAATATTGAATAATAGCAAATTGAATCTGTTTTCGGACACCAATTACTGTTTGTAATTGTTTGTCGCTGAGTTCGGTCACTTTTATGTCCTAATGTTTGGACATGTTATCGTTATTATTTATTAATTGTTATTATTATTATTATTATTGATTGATTTCATTAATTTTCATCTATATTGCTAATATAGCGAAACATTCCAACTAATCTCCGAACAGTGAGCCTCGTGCGAGCATGGGTATCGTCACCTTACGTTGGAAAGATTGGAGGCAAGTAAATACTAACGGAGGAGCACACTTTAGCATTCATACGCTCCAGTGATGGGCAAAAATTATTTAGAATAATGATTACAAATTACAGTTAAATTGTAATTAGTAATTAGAATACTGTGGAACAGGTTACTTAACCCTAGACACCTAACGTTCGCTAATCTCCCTTTCTAAATGCTGTTGCGTACTCGTCGAATCGACGAAGGTTAGGTGTCTAGGGTTAAGGAGTAAGGCCACTGCAAATTTTTTGTTAAATCGATTTTTTTTATTGGCTTAAAAAATAGTTTAAACCCTCTAGAATAAGAAACAAAGGTCCTGTGCGAAAAAAAATTTGTTGTCCTTAGGAAATGAAGGTCGCCGCCAAGCGTGTCAAAACTTGCTCCGAAACGAATACCTGCGGAAAACATAATGACGAAAAGGGACGACACAATAGGTCCCCCCCCATTGCTCCTAACCGCCGGTATTAATGTTCCACGTGTCCTTTCGATCCTTTTGAGCATTATCAAGAAAAATTCCATTAGTTTAGAGACAGCA
>JAPYZI010005255.1:0-10846 GCA_030523105.1 Ophioninae sp. A BG-2022a
AGAATTGACCAAATTGGCTAATTCTAATAAATTAAGTGTTAATAAGAACGAGTCATTTCCAAATAATCAAATTATTCCAGTCCATTCCTTAAAGATTTCTCCTTCCTCCAGCACTTCCCTCTTTTACCCTCATCCCGTGCTATTGCGCTAGGCGTAGGCAAGAAAGAGGGAACCACACGCTATATGCCCACGTCCCCCCGGACGTGACAAATAAAAACAAAAACTGAATGCTTTCCGCAAATCATCACTTTCTGGTGCAATATTCGACATTTTTAACACGATGAAAAAATATGATGTGCTTATTCAATTACTTGATATATATTAAAAATGTTTAACAGATGTTATGCCGACCAAACAAAAAAAAAATTAAGTCTCGTTCGCAACAAATGTTCCCTATTCACACATATGTATTTTAAAGCTCACTTCATACCGATACACATGATAAAGTCTATTAGTATTGATAATTAGGTTTTTGCAAAGAAATCGATGAAACGTTAACGATAACACGTACCAGAAATAAGTCTTCCGGATTTCGATGCAGTTACCACGACGTTTTTTGGCCTAAATAACTCTTTCCCGTTGGTGCAAACTTTCCCTTCGTTTCCATTAAAACTATAAAACCATAAAAACCATAAACTATGTTCAGATTAATACAGATATCCACAGGTATCCAAACCCATATTCGACGAAATAGAGTGAAAAATTTGAGAATCGCCAATTAAAAGGAATGGAGGAGGTGGATTACCCCCTCAGGTTCTCATATTGATTTCTCAACATGAGAAAACGTCGATTCAGAGTTGTTAGAAATACTTTAAATTAAAAAAAAAATTTGTCGAACAGAAAAAGAGGCCTGCGGCAAACGACGTTCAGGTACAGTGTAGTGTGTCCCCTTAAGGTTGCTGTTTGGCCCAAAATGGAATATCACGTCAACTAGATTTTTGCGTTTCCATAAAATATAACAGGTTTCCTTAAATTAGGTCCATCCCGTTTTCATAGAGGGTGGAAAAAAATAAACACAGGGGCGGCTCACCCCTTAATGTTGTATTCATACGGGGCGAATTTACAAATATGCACACGAACGGTTATATTCGTGTGAAATTAGTCCGAAATTCCATAGTACTAACTGACCATACCTAAACAATCGAACGGCAGTCCAAACCCCTTAATTGCGAGGTATCGGGAAAACAGAAAACATGTATCCGCTACTTTTCTATCCTACACATGTATGCGAATTTACATTACAATCGATTGAGAATTTTCAAAGATGCGTATAAAAAATTGACCTTTTGCAATAAACGATGAGAAATTTGTTGTTACTTGCATCGATCTTACCTCCAATGTATAGAAGGTAAAAAATAATGATAGATGCTATTTGATTTTCTTTCTATCTCGTACCCGTAATATGTTATCGATGAAAAACGATAAACACCTCCATTTTTTGGGGGCAGTTTTCACCCCTTAAAACTGTTTTTCCGGAGATTAAAAAAAAATACCTGACGCTTAGTTTTTGATACTCTTTCACATTGCAAAGTTTGAACAAAATCGGAGAGAGTCACCTAAATGATGTTCCTTGTTAGCAGGGTCGATTACTAGGGGAAATGTCCTTTGTCACGAGCAGAGGCTTCGCAGTTACGAAGAATCTCGGTCATAGGCCGCATATAGTAGCTCCCTAGGCCCATAACATAACTCCCTCCATGATTAACCAAGCTGGATAGAGAGAGTCCTCATCGGGGTGGACCTGGCCCGACCGATTCTCTAGTATCCAGCGGATACCGTAAACGTCAATGTCTCAACGTCGACCCTTCTGGGCCTCAACGAGGTCAAGGGGGAAAAATACACTGAATTATTAATTATTTATATTAAAAGTTTGTCGTCTACTACTCACCAAGTAGAAGTCGGTACGAAAAATCTTCGTCGGCGCCATTGTGATTTTTCTCGGTTCTTTTTTCTTTTTTTATTTAAGACTCTACAGACTTATTGAATAATGTTCGAAACACTACAAGACATCTCCTTAAATACAGCTGACCCTACCAAAAAATGGCTCCTATCAACCTTCCGCAATTGGGCGAGACGCTCATTGCAGATATTACTATACCTATACTTCTCGAGTTCAGAATCATGATATTGTCAGAAAATTTAGCATCTTACAAGGAACATCACTCAGGTGTCCCCTCCGATTTATTTTAAACTTCGCAACGTGAAAGAATGTCAAAAACTAAGCCACACGTATTTTTTTGTCTGCGAAAAAACGGTTTTAAGGGGTGAAAACCACCACCAAAAATGGGGGCGTTTTTCGTTTTTCATCGATAACATTTTAACGACACGAGATACAAAAAAAATTAAATTGCAACAATCTTCATTTTTTCGCATACTATTCATTGGACATAATCGCGTAATATACATTGGAGATAAATCAATTTTTGCATACGTATCTACGAGGATTCTCAATCTATTGGGGTGTAAATTTGCATGCAGGTTTAGGATAGAAAAGTAGTGGGTACATATTTTTTGTTTTTCTAATATCTCGCAATAAAGGGGTTTGAACTGCCCTTCGATTGTTTAGGCAAGAGCATCGCGTAGTCAGCTGGGATTATGGAATTCTGCACTAATTTCGCACGTATATTACCGTTTTTGCGCATATGTATTTGCCCCGTATGAATACAAAATTAAGGGGTCATCCACCCCGTGTTACTCTTTCTGCCACGCTCCATGACAACGGGATGGACCTAATTGAAGAAAACCTGTTCTGTTTTTATGGAAACGCAAAAATGTAGTTGACGTAATATTGAATTTTGGGCGAAATAGCAACATTAAGGGGATACACTACCCTCTATTTTAACTTCCTTTAAAGCAGTCGTCTGTTCCTCGCCGACTTGTATTTTCTGATCCAAAGTATTTCTAGCAACACCGAATCGTCGTTTTCTCATGTTATGAAATCTATATATCAGACCCTGAAGGGGTAATCCACCCCTCTCTATTCCATTTCACGGGCGATTTAAAAAGTTGCCACTTTATTTCGATGAATATGGTTTTATATACATGTGGATATCTGTATTCGTCTCAACAGCAGCGTCAGACGGGGGATACTGAGATCCGCCCCTTACTCCGCCCCTTAACGTTACTATTCAGATGTTTATGAGGATCGAGTATTCTTTATGTGCACTAATATTTTTGAAGGCGATATTATTTTTACTTGAAGAAAATACACAAACGTAGATATGTGATCACGATGTTTATACTAAATATTTGGATAATTCTCATTGTGGCACCTGCGAAAGAAAGTCAATATTTGCAATCTCGTCTCAAAGTGCGTTTTTATTTCACGCGTATTTACACATAAAAATAACTGCGAGAAGCACGACTCCGATTGTTCAGCCGTCACGGGAAATTACGTGATACGTGGCGAACTTAATATTGTTTACTGAATACACTGTTCGAACTGTTATCGCAAAGGGGAGGTCTTTATTATTTATTTCGATGCTTTCTTTAAATGGCGGTAAACATTCACAGAATACAGTACAAACGTACGAGAAAGTAAGCCCGGTTCAAATTGTGTTCTGTTTTCTGCGAACTTGGTATGTTGTACTGAAAATAATACCAGAATGAAAGTCAATCCAATCATCATAGTTAAACTTTTACTGGCTACGTTTCAAGCTATAAATATTGCACAAACGCCTATTAATAATGCAGAAATTGAACTGAAGGGAAATTTTGAGATTTTATGACTCTATGCAGAACTACAATGAAGTTGAAATGATAGAGGAAGAGAAAGAGAGTTTAAAGTGTACGAAGCACTTCCCGTTGAAGATACTATATGACAAAAGGATGACAAAGATATCGATTTTGAAACTTGCTCGAGTGAAGATGACTTGAGCTATGATTACAAGGCGAAACCTGTGGAATACTGAAGATCTGGTAAAAAAAAAAGAATTACAATATCGAAACCGTGAAACAAAAATATAGATCTGTCAGAAGCGTACGACAGCTGCGCCGTTGGGTAAATCAACATTACAAAGGCGGCACTTGCAAAGAAAAACTTGCTGAAATTTCCGAATATACATTGCAAAATATGAGAACAGCTATAGATGCCAGTGTCATTATTACTGGTATTGACCTTAAAAAGGTGGTTTTACCGGCACAGAAAGAGATTGGCCACAAGGATGTACGATTCAAAGCTTTTCATTTCTGACCATGGAAATTAAAAAAAGAACAGCGTATTATTTCAAGAAGAGTAAACAAATTTGTAACAAAAGAAACTGTTGAGGAAGGAGCGACTTTGCAGAAAAATGCAGAAAAATTCGTACATGATGTTCAATTACTCATCGAAAAGCATGGATCGGAACATGTACACATTTCGGATGAAAGCGGTTTTCAATTGGAAATTCATTCAGCACGAACTTTAGCAACTGAAGGAACGAAAAAATTTGAATATGTTGTACAATCAATCTCTTCAACGAGGCATAGCTACACCATTCAGCCTACAATAAACGCTAACGGAAAATTACTCCCTCAGCTTTTTCTAGTTTTGAATGAGGCGAAGGATGAATTTGGATCAAGGGTACAAAAAGAATTATTTAGGCCAGAAAACGTCGTCGTAACCACCTTAAAATCTGGAAAACTTACCTCCGGTATGTTTTATGGTTAACGGTTTATCGATTTTGTTACAAACATACACTTATCAATACTAATTTATTTGGTGTTGATACAGCATTTTAAAGTACGGTTGTAGAAAGTATTTGTTCCTAATATTGGCAGTGACAACGTATTATTGATCGATACTTGGAGTGGACACCGCCCGAGGGTTGTTCATGAAGCTACCCCACATGATAAAGAAATCAATCCAATGATTATCCCAAAAGGTACAACTGGAAAAAGTGAACCACTTGATGTGTTGGAATTCCTGATGTGGAAGAATTTTGTGCAACATTTTCCAGATGGTCTGATACTAATGCGTGCTGAGATAAATTTACATTCGAGAAACAATATAGTTAAATTACAATGACAGTCGCATAACCAACTGGCATCTCCACGGTATACAAATCTTTTAAAATATTTATGGTATAAAAGTAAATATACTACAGAAAGGTCAGAGTATTTTGAAAATCCAGTCGATTTCAGTTTCGGTCAAGCACAAATACACTGTAAAATACCTGGCTGCGATCATATAGTAATTGTAAAATGCGCGTGGTGCAAAAAGTCTGTATGGTTGAAGCATTTTTTCGAAGACTCATTATCGTACGATGTATGAGCTGGGAGCAGTAGAAATTATTATAAATGAATAATTCAGTTTGCAGTATCAACGCCTAATAAAATTCCATTGCAAACTTCGAGTCTTAATTTCTCTTGTTCAACAATTAACCTGCATATAAGCTTTTATTGAATACATAATTTTACAAGAGCCAGAAAAACAGCGTGGAGTATGTCTGGCTCTAGACATTGGAATATAGGTAAATAAAGAGTACTTTTTTTATATCCCTTCCTGGGCTCTATTTCAAGTTATACAATGAAATTTCTGAGATGAAAGCCGTGATTGCAACTCTACGTCTGTGTATTTTTCTTCAAATAAAAAAGTATTAATACATATATACCCAGGTATCCAAAACCAGGTATCCAAAACCATATTAATCGAAATTGCAAATTGAAGTTGCAAATTGTTGAATCGCCAATGAAAGGTAATAGAGAGGGGTTGAATTACCCCTCAGGGTCTCATATTGGTTTCGCAACATGAATTCAGAGTTGCTAGAAATACTTTGATTCTCTAAAAACAAGTCGACCAGGAACAGACGACTGCTTTACAGAAAGTTCGGGTAGAGGGTAACGTACCTCCTTAAGGTTGCTATTTGGTTCCAAATTCAATATTCCGTCAGCTGTATATTTGCGTTTTCATAAAAACAGAACAGGTTTCCTTCAATTAGGTCCATCCCGTTCTCATGGAGAGTAGGAAAAAGAGAAACATAGGGTTGGATCACAACTTGACTTTTTATTAATATGGGCCAAATTCATACATATGCACACGAACGGTTATAATCTTGTGAAATTAGCCCAGAATTCCATAATGCCAGCTGACTACGCGATGCTCTTACCTAAACAATCGAGGGGCAGTTCAAACCCCTTAATTGTGAGATATCGGGAAAACAAACAATGCGTATCCATTACTTTCCTATCCTACATCTATGCAAATTAACACCCCAATCGATTAAGAATTCTCGTAGATAGGTATGCAAAAATTGATTTTTGCAATAAACAATGTGAAATTTGTTGTTATCTCCTCCAATGTACAAAAAAATGAATAATGTTGCAATTTTATTTTTTTTGTATCTCGTGCCGTTAAATCTTATCGACGAAATACAAAAACCTCCCCATTTTTGGAGGTGGTTTTTACCTCTTAAAACTGTTTTCCCGCAGATAAAAAAAAACGTGTCTCATAAATTTTGACGCTCTTTCGCGTTGCAAAGTGTAAAATCGGAGGGAGACACCTAAGTGACGGATCCTTATCACGGCCGTGAATCGTTTCCTCCTATGCCGACTAATGAACAGAGGGAAAGAATTTCTCGGGAATGTTTTCGAGAATTTTCTCCGTGAAAAAGACATCCAGTCCAGAGTCGCGAGAAATCTGGACATCAAGGCATCGATAGTTGAAGGCTTCAACCGCAGGTTAAAAGCGCGAATGCAGCGTTTCTTTACTCATCGAAACAGACACCGTTACATCGATGTACTCCAGCATTTTGTTAGCGCCTATAGCCATGCAAGACACGCAACAATAAAAATGGAACTCTGTGCTGTAACGCTGTATAATGCTCTGATGGTCTATGAGAATACTGTGAAAAACAATATCACCTGCGACATGAAGAAGCGTCGTAACTTGAAAAAATAGAAGCACTATGATTATGTTCTCATCAGTAGGGCATAAGATACATTCGAAAAGGGGTACGAGAAAATTTGGAGTGCTGAAATACTTAAAGTTTCGCGGATTCCCAAACGCCAGGGTATTTCCATCTACGAATTGCACGATCTTCACGGAGAAACCATAGGCAGGTTCTTCTATCTTTTTAGTCTTAAGGCTTTCACGGCGCTTGACATCATTATGAAAAGTTGTGGATTCCGGATGGATGCCGTGTTGAGAATCAGCGTTTTGCCGACATTTCGCAAACGTTACAGTCTGCATCATCAGGGCTGAGAGCTCCGATACTGAAGCTCTCGTCTTTTAGGTGTTCCTTATGTAGTCGCAGTCACCGTTCCGCATCACTGCGCCAGCCAATCAGACCAATCAGCTGATCAGCTGATCAATTAAAAACATCTGATTGGCTGGCGCAGTGATGCGGAACGATGACTGATCTGCTGATCAATTAAAAACATCCGATTGGCTGGCGTAGTGATCCGGAACGATGACTGCGCCTACATAAGGAACACTTGAAAGACGGGAGCTTCAGTATCGGAGCTCTCAGCCCTGATGATGCAGTCTGTAACGTTTGCGAAACGTCGGCGTAACGCTGATTCTCAACACGGCATCTATCCGGATGCCACAACTTTTCATGATAAGGTTTTTCTATCCTTAAGAATTGAATCGAGGTCGGCGCTAAGCGGCTCGAGAAAAGCGAAGAGTTCGAAATCGATCGCGTAATAAAAACCCGAGGCCGTGGTGTACGAAAAGAACTTTGCGTTAGCTGGTTGGACTGCCCGGCGAAATTTAACTCTTGGATATCAGCGACCAGTGTGCGAAATATCGCTTCATAAGGCGCGCTGTGGACCCCAAACTAGTGGGATGGAGAGTGAAAACTTTTTTATCGTTCTTCCGAATAACACGGGCATGAAATATTTCCTACATAACAGAGAAAATTTCTTTACACAGGACATGAACGGTGACGCTCGCGGAAATTCACATCCTCCAGACCGTATGTCATTTTCAACGGGCGGATGTCGATATACTTTGGAGAAGAGCGGTCAAAGGCGAGCGTGCTTTCATGTCGAAGACATAAAAGCATGAGAAACTGCCGTTAAAATACCACCCGGTGTATCTGCGAGCGATTCAGGTCCACCAGTCTTTATTCAGGTCCACCAGTCTTTAGTTTTATGACCGACACTCGATATCCAAGCGGCCGGGTCACCACCAGCACCTCACCAATGTAAGCGAACCATTTTCTAATATTATTTCTCATTGTTTCCCAAATTAATAGAATTAGGCCAATTGGTTGATTCGAATAAATTAAGAGTCAATCGAACGTAAGAGTCAAACCATTATTCCAATAATTTGGTCATCTGCATAACTTAAGGGAGTCCTCTAGTTTCTCGGGTAAAAAAAATCAATCTTTTTCTTCATAAATCACGTCTACAACATATGTAGAAAATCCGTGCCAAACGATTTTTCGATATTCAAAGTGGTTCACAAGTTACGGCCTTGGAACGGAGCAGGTATACGGAGCGCGCGCCGCATATGCACGAACTTTTAAACATGTTTTTCTCGAAACACCATTTTTCGAAACGGTGACCGCGATATTTCAGAAACTACTGTACCGATCTTGTTCAAATTTATACAGGATCTTTCATATATTATTAGCCAGCGATTGGCCTAGTAAAAAATAGAATGTAATTTTCAAAAGTCTATAAATAAGTCAATTCTCATAATTTAGAATTAATTCCAGTTCAATAGGTAGTCTTAAATATGAAGAGTAAAATGCCGTTTGGTTTTTCGATTTCCGATAAAGAGAACAACGACACCGCCAAGTACCTCTTTTACTTGATGTCTTCCTGTCGGCCACTACAACTTTTATTCTATTCTATATTTTGACTTCAAAAAATTTGTAACGCTTATTTAAATGTTAATAAAGATTATGCAAAAACAATGAAATTGATTATTTTGATGGTTTGCCGGGAAAAATTATTGAAGAATCAGTAAAAAACAGCCGAGACACTAGAGGACTGCCTTGATAAAAAAATCATCCTTTCCACCAGCACATCCCCTTGTTACCCCTCATCCCGTGTTATTGCGCTAAGCGTAGACAGAAAAGAGCAATACAACACAATGTACATCACCACCTCCCCCTCGGACCTGACAAACACCGCTAAAACTAGGTTTAGATCTTCTTTCCCCGTTTCTGCCTCAGCTTTCTCTCTCCCCGTCGAGAGTTCTTGGCCGCCTTCATTCTGCGACTGCGCCTCCTCCTCACTTTCCTCTGTATCCACTTCTTCCGAATCGTCTTCATTTAAACTGCACTCAGCACCTATCGCCTCCTCTTAGATGTTCTCTTCCACCATTCTCCCGCCTGACGTCTCACAGCAGCGTTTCCTCAGCATAGGGGGCGCCGGTGACGTCGGTGGTGAGTGCAGCACTTTTGCTCTCATTGCTGCCACCCCACCATCGAGAAAGTCCCTAAAATCCTTTTTTCCCTCTTCCTTCTTCTTCGTCGGGCGACACCCTCGCCTCTTCTTTTCTGCTCCTTGGGTTCACGCCCTTGCTATATTCGGGTTCTTCTTATTCAGGTTCCCCGGCTCGTCACGGCGCTACTGCAGCTCATTGAGGCGCTGCTGCTCCTCTCCGTTTCCACTTGCGCCCTGCCCTTCCTTCTCTTCCCACATAACCTATTGTTTTTTCCACCCCTCGAAATCTCCTCTTTTCTCTATTTCTCCTCTTTTTATCACTTCCCCTGTTATCACCGCATGAAACAATCATCTCACTACCTCTTTCTCATCACGAGTTTCGTCTTCCTTACTAATATTATCTACACTTTTGATTGAATAAAACCACCGATTGTCACCACACGTTCAGAGCCTACTTTGTACCAATTGGAAGTCTGCCGCACCGACGATTCATTAGAAGACGTTTCGATGTAACCGAATATCTCATTGTTATAGATATTTAATGAGTTATAATTATCACGTCTAAGATGATGCCATAAAGTAATAATGCCTGTCGAAAAAATTGTCCGGGACGATCCAAAAGCAAAAAACGAACGGCAGGAAAGGAAGGATTATTTACATTGAAATCAACAAACAACTGAAATTGATTATATTTTCAACGTTATTTCTTGATATCCGAGTCGCCTGTACTTCTTTCAGAATCGATATACATGTGTTTTGATTATTTTCCGAGTGACAGCGAATGCCGGAACTGGATATAATCGGCAGTTTTTTTTTTTATGGATTTTTTATTTTCTTTCTCTTCTTATCTATATATAATATATATACCTCGAGACATTAACAACGATGAATTTTAGATTGTAATTTCACTCATTGCTTCATACCTTTTTCAATGGACGAATTAATAAGTGTTATCTGATAATACAAACAAATATATATTTTGATGATTCGTCGATCGCAAATTTTTTTCCGATATGCGTTCGGGAATTTGAAAAAATATAGCCACCTTAATCAAATGTTTCATTGCAGCCGCATAATGTGGAATAATTCTTTGTTCCAGGGGACATTTACCTTCACACTCATGCGTGTTTGTCGCGATAAATAATTTAAATTAATTTAACTGATAATGCACTCTAATGTCGTTAATCAACCTAACCGTGGGTTCTCAAAATGAGGGTTGTAGGTCCCAGAGCACTGAGGAGACAGCACATCGTCATCGCGGGGGGCTCCTGTTCTCTTTACTATTAACCCGTTATAGACTCGCGTGACATTTCTGTAACAAACCTCAACAATCCCGCTAAAATGTATACTAAACATTTTAGATCATTCAAAGCAATGTCACTGCATTGTAACATACCACACCGAACATTTTAATACCAAATACAAAGCATATATGGCGGAACTAGTAGTTTTAGCAAGATCAAATTTCGTGTGTCGGTGAAAGTGACAAGTCGAAACTCGTTGAAAGTTTGAATATTATGAAAATATAATA